>JAAKEQ010000058.1:0-130943 GCA_014250555.1 Aspergillus oerlinghausenensis
CCCTACTAGGCTATCTTAATAGATAGAGTAATTAGAACTATAAGAGCACCTATAGAATACTCTCTATTAAATAGTAGGTAGTATGGTAGTAGTAATACCTTTATAGTTAAACTAATTACTAAGATATAAGCATCTCTTATACCTTAGCAGAGATAATATCTTTATAGGTCATATACTACCCACATGACCCCTTGCAGTTTGCTACATACAGGTCTTCTGTGCCTAACAGTGGAATTATACAGCTGGATGCAATACTGGTGCAAATGTTTATACTTCTGACTTCTTTTCTGAAACCTCATTCGAAACGGAGCTAAACCATAAATGGCAGGTTTATGGAATATCTATCTTCCGTGTATTTTATGATACTAGATAAAACCGTAACATGAAATAATGATCATACACATATATGTACGGATCCTGTACGGGCGATCCATGGGTCTCTGGAAGGTTCCATGCAAACTAGCCAAACAGCCAGCTGTGCCTGGCGGATCTGGCAAACTGTCAACAGTCACTTTCCTGTTCGTATTCGGTCATCCTGGAAGTGAGGTGCTTACTGCAGGCTATGCAGGAGCTGAGTGGCCCAACACAAATGACTCTTCTTATTATTATTATTCTTAGCTTGTCAGCACAGTTGCTCCAAGATAAGATAGATTCCCGTTGGAAAGCTAACGAACGATGATAGGCTCCTTGGTAGCATCCTAGGCCTCGAGGAGGTGCCACTCACGCCTCTCAACAATTATATTGCTTCCCAAGCTGATACTTGGGAACGGACTCCATCGTATTGCCCCACTCCCGGTGACTTCGGCCGCGAACGTACAGCCTCTGAATATAGCTTTTCTCCCCGTGGTGAACGTTCTACGCCACTACCTCAGTCCCAGCCTGGTCGACTACGCTTCCTTAACCATGTCGAATCAGATGACGGAGCAACAGATGATGAACATCCGTCTTATATACCGTATATAATTGAGTGGAAGGTGACTCTCAACAACCGGGTTTTGGCTAAGGATACGGAACAAGACCTGGATTCAGCACCCAGTTCGTACTGGCAGCAGATTAAGCAGAAAGCTGAACGTGTGCTGCGCCAAAAGATAAACCGTAACCGGCGTGTGAAGCCGGATGACACCTCAATCGTGGTTTCTGTAAATGACCGCTCACAGCGCGATCTTATGAAGCGCTTTGAAAAGACTGACATTGACTGGACAGCTATAAATAGGCAAATCCGCATGTGGCAAGATCTTCTCGGTCTGCCCAAGAAGAAGCTTATAGTCTCTATATCTATTAATTACCGAGAGGACGGCGACTCTTCTTCCAGGAAAACTGACAAAAGAGGAAATTCCTCGGTAACCAACAGAATGCTTCGTGAACGTGATGATCAGATTGACGCCGAAATCTACTCAGGCCAACCCTCAGTTTGGAGAGATGTCTATCAGAAAATGCGATGTCCAGGACCGCCCTGCCAGCATGAAGGTCAGTACTGTTGGCAGGATCCAATAGGGAAAAAGCATTACAGACTTAGGATGCATCATCTGAAAACCATCATCAGATATGTGGAGTAAGGCAGTGTCCTAGATACTTATGATGATGTTCCTAACAACATGCACAAATAACTGTATGATAAAGAGTGTCAGCAGCTCTTGAAAGAAAATAAACCCGCCAACAACCTTGCTACTGGATCAACGCTTCCACCAATAAACATCAATGTCCTTCCAACGCAGTCATCTCAACCTTTGATATCTTCCTCTTGGGGGACTGAAGCGACTTCAGTATCTGACCAGGTTGATTACGTTGATATTCCCGGACCTCTCAAGGTAGTGGTGGAAGAATATGCTAATTGGCATCTATCACGGGTGAACAGTGACAGCTATAAGGAAAATATTGAAAAAGCGCGTAACATAGCATTGGATAACTGTCTTGACCTTGGACAAATCCGTGCGGAAAACCCGGAGTTCTTCGTTAATCGGGGTGTAAAAGTTGGTGTTGCACGCAGATTCGTCAGCCACACTAAACTCTGGCTCGAGGAGAGGGAGAATGGTTCTGGTTAAAGATTACAAAAGATGTGATGTTATCTTATTGCTCTACCAGGTCATCGATTTCATAGCACAAAACAATCACTTTGGCGCCGAACCTTGGAAGATAAAAAGTATTGAACAGCTTGTCTGCATGCCCGAGTTGAGCACATTGTAATTTCTTCGCGTTCATTTAACCAGGTGGATAGCCCCTCCAGAAGGAGCATCCAGGTAGACTAAAGATTTCTGCCTCAGGCTTGTTTCACCGTACGGCCCATCTCTCTTTCGTTCATCCTAGCAATGAATTGCCCTAATATCGGTTTGTTCCGCCCGGTAGGTCCACCGAATATCTCCAGTCTCTGAGCATCTGTCATTGGCTGTCCGCTCCGTTTTTGCTCAGCCCATAGGTGCAGCATCCGATCTAACTCTCTCCATGCATGACCGTCCGAGCCACATGCCCCAGTCATAGTCAAGGGCGGTCCAAACGAAGTTCCCAAGTCTTTTTTGACAACTGCCCAGTACGTCACCCAATCGTCTGTTTCAACATCAAAGTCATAGTCGCCTTTGCCCCAGATGGTTTCGCAACTGGCGAGGATACGTTGGGACTGCGTGGAGGACATGGGCAGAGCTTTATTTCAGGCTTGTTGAGGCAAGAGATGTGATCAGTGATGGTAAGCTAAGTTGGAAATAGTTGATAATGACTGTTATCAATAACCGGATTAGAGAGGTGGCGCGGCACGAAATGGTGGAGTATATCCTACCTAAAGATGATTCTGCACTTGGTAGACTTAAGAGGGTGGGGTGATCAAGTGGGCCTCTTGTGGAGGACGTCCCATAGAGGAGCTATTGGGTTTCCTGGATATCGATCCGACTCTGCGCATTGAGTCACGTGATGTTCACGTGGAACAATCTCAGTGAACTTAACGAACGATGCTGCCTTTGGGTGACCAAGTTGGACTACAAGAAACACTTCTCTACTGGAGCATAGCGCGGACTTTCTGTTTCCCCGCTCAAGTCATCTCAGGGCACGAACGGGGCGATCCAGTGCGGGGTTACAGTAGATAGCGTCTGAGCGTTCGAGTTATAACAACCCCTAGTCACATCAACTCAGCTCGGCGGGGCGCGAAAATACGCAAATCAGCAAACAAACAATTTAACTTATTACCAACTCTGATTATTTAAGTCAATAAACAGAGTGCAACCTCTGCCGTTTATCATTTCAGTGGAACCTCAGGTTGTGTCTCAAAAGTACTATGAGCATTCCAGCCTTCAATCTCCAGGCTAACAATGGGGCAGATGTGTGATTATATAGTGACCACTTGCCCTCGATGCAATAACATTATCAGAACCGAGCGAATCGATACCTGCCGTAATATCATCCATACAGCCTCTGACTTAAACGCCAATGTAACAGAACGAAGCGAAGTTTGTGGACCCTGTAGTTTGCCTACCCCGGAGTCACAATGAGACAAATTCATGGGTTCGAAGCTCCCAAATAGCACTAAAGCATACCTGCTGACACTGACAAAGGGCATGCGAAATTCACTGAAGTAACGACGGGTCGCGCGGATTGAGATATGTTGGTGGTCCGGAGGTATAATCTACAACGAAGGGTGGGAGGCTCTTTATACCGCTGTTGTTATGCGCTCTGGCAATATCTTTATTGATCTTGTTCTGTAGTGGGATAGCTGCGGTATAAGCTTGCACTGTAGCACCCAGCCGAACAATTGCAACAGGAAGCTTGTTTTGCTGTGGTAAATGTCCCACTTCAGGGTCATAGGAAGTATTTGAAATGTCAAATACGAGGAACACGCGGGTCGCCCACTTCTCCTTTGCCAGCAGCCTCATTTTAGGCCAGTGGTTATATGTGTTCTCCACTAAGCAATTCTCTCTGAGGATCTCAAAAGCCACGGGGAGTAAGTCCTCTGAAGCAGACCAAGACTTTTCCCAGTAGGCATTGGTGTCCGAGATGATGACGAGAACTCGAAGGGGTTTTTGTTCCACCATTTGGACGTCTATGTTTGTCAGTTCTATTGTCTTTGGCATCCAGCCTCAGGTGACTCACTGCGCACAGTCTGGGACTGATATCGTCTATTGTTCTAGGTAAATGAAGCTGTGTTGCGGCGATCGCCTTCCAGTAAAATGCCCCCTAGAAAGATGGATGGGTACAGACGCGATGTCGGATTTATGAATAGTCCGTCCGTGAGCCAGTTCCGACTGGCGAGTGTCAGGAACATTGTTATTCCGAACACCGGTCGCCTAGCCTTATCCTTCAGACGGTGGCTAGTAGTCACGTGCAACAAATGCGGAAGAATATAAGGCACGGCATTCTAGACTTCTGGCTGTCCTCCATCTGTTGCGTTTGTTATTAAACTCAGCAGCGCATCGACTAGATAGGGGATATTCCTTATATTTAGAGAAATGGTAGATGGAAGAAGATTGTCCTGGGAATTCGTGACACATAGTTAATTTCGACTCGATGCCTGCTTAGATACATTCGCTATCCATGATGTACTTTACTTGGACTTTTTCCAATTCCACATCGGAAGCAGATGGACTTCAGAACTAGGATTAGACTTAGCTTCAACTCTGTCATGATAAGTTTGTTAAACAAGTCACTTGGGGACAGATGCATAACTTACCCATCTACGTACATATCTCATGCTAAATCTCTTCGATTGTCAGACCAGCATTCTGAAAATGTCCTTTTGCACTCTGTTTCCTCGCACCCACGGTTTCAATGCACCATTCAAGGAAAGCATCAAAGCCTTGGTCGGGGTTATCTTCGTAGACTTGCCAATGCCGCCTTATAAAGGCCTTCAGTTCGGAGAAGAGCTCCTCAATTGGATTCAAATCAGGCGAATACGGGGGCAAATATACCAGCTTTACCCCTGCTTCTGCGCATATTTGCTCTAATCTCCCAGAGTGATGAAAGGAGGCATTATCCATAACAAGAACAGATTTTGGCTCCGGCCATCTCCCACAATGATGAAGCAGCTCCTCTATAAAACCTTCGAAGACAGACGCATCGGTGGAGCCTTGGAAAACACGGGACAGGACGACCCCATCTTGCGCGTAGGCTGGGAGGATTTGATACCGCTGATCACGATGAAATTTGGCCACCTGAGTCGGGGCGATACCAAGAGGAGACCAGCCAGTTCTTCTGAATCCTACCCTCTTGTCACACCCAGATTCATCCACATACACAAGGTGGTATGAGCAAAAGTCTGACATAAAATGGAAGTACGCGTCACGTAGATCTGCATTTCGCTCTCTTGCTTTATATTTAGCGGCTTTTTTGGACCAACCTTCATGCTTGAG
This sequence comes from Aspergillus oerlinghausenensis, assembly GCA_014250555.1. NCBI lineage: Eukaryota > Fungi > Ascomycota > Eurotiomycetes > Eurotiales > Aspergillaceae > Aspergillus > Aspergillus oerlinghausenensis. The sequence continues at coordinate 5,328 of JAAKEQ010000058.1, forward strand.
AGCACGACCAATGCTGCATGTGGTTACATGCACCTGGAACTCGTCCCACAGAAAAATCGCCATTTCATCAAGGTATAGGTGGGGCTTCTCGAGTAGGTATTCACAGAGAGCTTTAAGCATAACCGGTGTGAGTCTTCGTGGGCGTCCGCCCTTATTTGAGGGTGCCTTCACATCTCCGAAGAGGTTCATGTTGGTGACATGCCTAGTGACAGTACTTGGGTGGCAGCCAGCCGCATTGGCAATCTGCGAGTGAGTAAGTTCATTGCTCAAAATCATGTCACGGATAAACTCCAGGGTCGATGGAGCTAGATTGGGAGCCATCTTTCTTGCCCTACGAGGATGATCGACGTGATCTTCCGGGAGGGATCCTTGGTAGGTTCGTGGGGATATACCCACGTGGCATGACGGGTACCTTGTACATGGTGATACAAGGTTATGTAAAATATTATGCGTCATGGAACGGCCAGTACCATGCAATACAAGAAGATGTAACAAGGACTTTTGGAAGTCTTTACAAAAGTGGCTTAGCGCGTTTCATATGAGGGTACCAGAAAGTATTCAAGAGTATAAACATTTGCGCCGGTATTGCATTCAGCTGTAGGGACATCCGATAAGTGATTGTTGAGACTCTCTATATTGAATAGCATGATAGGAGAGAAAGGCTGGGTATATTAATTATACTCTATGAGAGCATTATATATAAGATAGGCAGCCTTAGGCTGCTTTAAGGGTAATAATCTAGGGGAGAGTAAGTATATATACTTTATTTATGTTAATATAATATTCTTCTAGACTTAAAAGGAGAGTTAAGCTTATTTTAGGGGAAATATAATATATTAGGTAAGGTAGCTAAAGATAAAACTACTAAGATAAATAATACTAATATAACTTAGAAAGTAGCCTAAAAATATTTAAATTTAATATAAATTAGGAAATCTCTATTAGTTATACTTAAATATAAGCCAGTGGCCTAATATTATAGTAGTAATTTAAAGATAGGGTTCCTTAGCTATAATTAATGTTATCTTAGATATACTATATATATCTCTTAACTAATAGCTAAGTTATCACCTTATATTCTTTTTATTCTACTTAGTAAAGTATCTAATAAATTATTATCTCACTGCTTTATATTAATTATTAACCTTTAAACTTAGGAAGAAAGTAATAGTAATAGAAGGTAATAGAAGATTATTAGTCTAATTTTAATAGGACAGAGATACTAATCTATATATATAGGAGAGGTGCCTATTATTTAATATATATAGCTTTAGCTAGAAAAGTTAATCTAAAACACTGTTTAATATAGTGCTAAATATATTATACTTATAGTATATTCTAGAATATACTTTATAAATAGGAGCCCTCTTAATTCTTAAACTAACCAGAGTAAAGCACTTATTTATTAGCTATAATATAATAGAAAATAGTTATTATGGTTTATTCTTCCCTTAATAAATTAAAATAAATAATAATGATTAAATAATATAAGAGAGAGAATCTAAATTCTGACTATCTTACTAGCTAAGAGAGAGAAAGATAAAGATATTTTATATAAGCTATTAAGGCAAGATGTCTAGGTACTAAGCCTGTTTTAGAGATATAGGTAAGAGAGTAATATTTATACCCCCTTTACTCTAAGCTAGAGCTGATATTTATACCTAACTAATTACCTAATTAGGAAGGTGTAATAGTTATTAGAAGATTAACTATTCCCAGTTGCTTAATAAACTATAAGAATCTATTCTTAGTAAGAGACTTAGTAAGGCTATTAGCTACCTGCTTAGCAGTAGGTATATATAGATATTCTAGTTTACTAGCCATAACCCCTTAATAAAGGAAGTAATATCTAATATTAATATACTTAGTCTGAGTATGATACTCTATATTATAGCTTAATAACTGAGCCCTCTAATTATCAGTGTAAATACATATAGGGAGGTAATAATAGACCCTATTAAGGACAGAGAGTTTAGATAGAATTAGTATAAGCCAGATCACTTCCTGAGCTGTAAGGGCCATAGTGATATATTCTAATTTAATAGATAAGAGAGTAACACTAATCTGGTGCTTTAAGCACCATAAGATAGGTGAATTACCTAATAGAAAGATATATCCAGAAGTCAAAATTAATTTAATAGCATGGGGACTAGCCTAATTAGCATTAATAAAGCCATTAAGATTACTAAGTATAGTAGGATAGAATAGCATAAGTAAGAGTATCCCTACTAGATAGTGAAATATATACTTTACTATAATAAAATGATAAGGGCCAGGATTCCTAGCAAAGTAAGTAAGCTTAGATATAGTAAAGGTAATATCTAGATAGGTTCCTAGTATAAGCTAGGTAAGCAAGCTAATCATCTCCTAGAATAGAAGAATATTATCTTTTAATACTATTTAATTATAGTTAGTAAGCACCTCTTTATTATTATATAGAGTTACTATATAATAGTAATTAGCTAGTCTAAACTACTTTAAGATCTTCTATATATAATTAGACTAGTAAAGAAAGATACTATTATTTTACTTAACTATATTAATTCTTAGATAGACCAAAACTTCTCTATTATCTATATACTTAAAGGACTTACCTAGTTTAGATAGGAAGTTATTAATTAGCTCTTTAGAATAGGAGAGAAGTAGAATATTATTAATATAGAGAAGTAAAGTAATATCCTATTTAGTAAATACTAAATAATCTACATGTATGTATTTAAAACTAATAAAGAGAAGAAAGTTATATATTAATTAATACTACTCCTTAGGAGATTATTTCAGGCTATAGAGTATCTTTATAAGTAAGGTATATTTATCTACTTGCTTTAGGCTATTAGGGAGATATATATAGATAGATTCCTTAAGAAGAGCATAGAGGAAGGTTATGATGATATTAATATACTATAGTAGCTAACCACCCCTAGTAGTAAGAGTAATAAATATCTTAAAGCTTATTAGCTTAGTAATAGCTATGCAGATCTTATTAAAATTAACTCCCTTATATTAATAGAAGCCCTAGATAACTAAGTAAGCCTTAAGCATGCCATCCTATTTTATCTTAAATACCTATTTAAGAGGTTAAAGCCTTATCCCCCTTTACTAGTTAATTACCCTAAAAGTACTATTATGGATTAGTTTAGTGACTTCTTTATAGATAGTCTAATACTATTTAGATCTATACTTATAGATGACAGCTTCTATATATATATAGGGAAGAAAATAATCTCTCTATAGGTTATAAGAGTTATCTAGATTAGCTATAGCAGACCTAATTATATAGGTATATAATTATTCCTCTACTTTGTTAACTAGGTCTATAATATGATTAATAATAGCCTAGAGAATGTGTATATTAGCTATATAAACTAGCTAAGGTAAGAATAACTTATTAAAATAAGTAGCTAGGCCCTTAAGGGCTTCTAGCACATAATAGGATAGTTTTTATATATATATAGAATAATATAGTGGAGGAGCCTCTAAGGCCTAAGTATTATTTAACTCTGGAGTAGGTCTTATAGAAGGAATCTGTAGGCTCTTATTAGCTAGGACAGGCAGCTCTGGATTATGATTAGCTAAGTTAATGATGACAGGATCATTAAAGGTATGCTTAGTGGTAGAAGGAAATAGCAGATTAGGAAGAACACCTATAGATTTATATTAGATTAGCTAGTTAGGTTTCTTAGATATAGCAGAATCAGAATTAGAATTAGATAGAACTAGTGCTAGAATGATTAGAATTAGGGGTTGTAATAGAGCTAAGAATCTATTATTTCTTATCTTAAGAAATTTAATTAGAATATGATATTATTCTAGTAGCTGATTTATCTTATTAGTAGCCTGTTGACAGTGTTAATTAATTTAATTAAGATTATAGGCTATGTTATCTAACTTACTAGATGACTATGGTTCTTCTATAAAGATAATATTATAAGATTAAATAATCTTCTTAGTAGAAATATTATAGATCTTATAGTATCCTTTTATATAGCTAATAAAGCAGCCCTTAGACATATATGAATCCAGCTTCTTATACTATTCCTTAGGTATTAAGACCTAGTACTTATAACCTAGTGCACACTAATAAGAAATATCTAGCTAGATGTTATAGAGCACCTCATAGGGAGTTATGCCTATCTTAGAATAGAAGAGGTGATTAGATATGTAGTTAACTACTAGTATAAGATATCCCTAGAGATACTTAGGAAGTTAATTCTCTGTTATAATAGATATAATAGGCTTAATTAAGTATTAATTCTTTATCTCTATAACACCATTAAGTTGTAGGGTGTAGGGAGGTGTTAGATCCTAGATAATTCCCTTATCAGAAGTATATGACTAAATTAGTTTATATTTAGTAGTATTATCTCCATGGATTTATTTAACCTTATAAGAGAACTATATTTCTAGATAGTTAATGACCTAGATAAGCTTATCCAGAACCTCTATATAAGACTTAAGAAGGAAGACCTAATAAAACTATATAGTATTATCTATAACTATTAGAAAGTATGTCTCTCTGCTATATACCTAGATACTAAGAGGTCTATAGATATTAATATATAGGAACTTACCAGGGCTAGACTAAATTATTTTATCTTAGTTATATAGAAGCTGGTGACCCTTACTAATAACATATAGGCTATAGGGAAGATATAGCCCCCCTTTCTTTAGGTGTAAGTTAGTCATATAATTAGGAAGCATGTAAAGATATTATTTAGATAGGTAAGTAGTATACTAGTAAGTAAGATTAATAGATATTAGTTTAGGATCCTTAATAGTTATTATATTAATAAAGGCTTTGAATCCTGGGCAAGCTATATACTTAATATCTTTAGAGCTAGATAGCCCGCCAGCCTGCTGCAATTATTTAAATATTTTAATAGATTTATGGCTGGTAGTGCAAAGGAAGTAGTGATTCTGAATCATTTTGGCAAAGGCCTTAATTAGGCCATTGTGTATCAACTTAACGCCGCCATTCTTTCTGAAGACAGTGTCGATCGTCCACTGTGTTGGCTATTCCGCCCCCTTTGAGCGGAGTTAGCAGATAGTTGATTAGTATTGGATTGAGTCCGTGTAATGCCTGTTATGTGTTGTTTAAATTTAAAGTACTAAAACTAGGTATAGATATTAGCTAAGGCTATCTGTTAGCCAGCTGTAGTCATTTCCATATTTATTATAAAGTTATCTAGATAGGGAATGCCTTTAATTAATTATAAGAATAGGCAGTATTTAATCTAGTCTAGAAGATCTCCTAGAGTATATATCTTAGTGACTACTACCTGCTATTTCTATAGAAATATATTATGATTACTATTTAGATCATATTTAATCTAGTAGATCTTCTGGCAGAGTAAGAAGAGACTATTCCTACTAGACTATTTATAGAGGCTCTATAGCTTCTTAAAAGCTAGAACTATATTTATAAGGCTAGAGATATAAGCCTTTATAGTATTATTAATAGTAGTATATAATATTATAAGTACTTAATAATTAAGATAAGTAAATGCTTTAGTCTGCTATTTAAAGCATTCTGTTAACTAATAATTATAGATATTTTAATTATTAATTAAGTTATTAATCTCCTTATCTATTACTATTAGCTGGTTTAGGGTAGTAGCTATTATTATAGGAGCTAAGCCCTCTATAGTATTTACTACTATAGGAGCTAGAGGGTTCTTAGTAGTATATTCTTAGGCTAGCTATTCCCTGCATTTATAAAAGAGGCTTTATTATATATATTTATAATTAGTATTATATGTCATGGGCTAGGAGCCCGAAAACCTATGACCTAGGTTTGGACAGTAAGAAATTGCTAAGGAAGGAATCTAGCTAGGGCCGCAGCGGCCGAACATAAAGGGGTGTATAGTTAGTATGTGGGTCATATGATTAGTAGCTAGTGTCTAGTTTAGATATGACTTCATGGGTGTTATATGGCTAGTGGCTGGCCCTAATATATCAGCCAGAGCTAAAGATTATTAATACCTTAGGCAGACAGCAAGTGCTTAGTAAGCTTAAGCACTTAGTAGGCCTTACCTACTATACTACCCCCCCCCCTCTTTCTAAAAAGGGTATTCTAGCTGAGGCTGAAATTAGTAGATCTTAGCTTCCTAGCTAGGGTTAAAATTATTACTCCCTAGTTAACTTAGCTAGAGCTAAAATTACTAGATCTTCCCTCCTAAATATTAAGTACTATAGTATCTATAAGGTTTATAGCTAGCTCCTATATAGGGTACTTATAGTCTACCTATTTAACTAAATATTCTATATAGCAGCCTTACCTAATTTACTTCTCCTATTTATCTAAGATCTTCTTAACTATAAATTTAGCTTCACCATCCACCAGCTTAGGGGGTGGCTGGTAGTTATTATTTAACTAGCTTAGGAATAGATTATCTATAATAGGCTAAAGAAGGCTAATATAGAATATATTATATATACCTAGTAGTATGTCTAGCTAGTAGGTATATAACCTAATAGCTTTTAGTACTATAAACTTTATATACTATATATTAAGCTTCTAGCTTAGGTAGTCTATTTAAATATTCTATAGGTCTAATTATACTTTTAAGTTAATAATATAGTATAGAGCTACTAGGTAAGAGTAGTTTAAATATTTCTCTTAATATTACTAGGTAGTAGCTAGCTCTAACTAGGCTATATCTATAGCTTCTTTTATCTTTATAATAATTATCTTAGCCCTCTTCTTTAGTAAATATACTATATCTAGAGTAGTAGCCTCTTAATCTAATAACTTAACCTCTAAAGATTTAATATTATATCTATAGTTTAAGAAGAAGGGGCTAACTCCTATACTTATAATATCCTAACTATTAATAGCTAGTTAGGCTATTAGTAATAATAACTTCTAGTTAGTCTAGGTATAATTATAGAAGTTCTATAGGTAAGCCTCTAATATAGTATTTATCTATTTAATTTATCTATTTATCTAGGGGTAGAAGGCTGTTAAGAGTTATTATTTAATATCTAGCTACTTATAAAAGTACTCTTAGAATTAGCTACTAAACTATAGGCTATAATCTAATATAATTAGACTAGAGATACTATAGTATTTAATAAACTAATTAATTAATAGCTATACTACTATCTTAGAGTCTATTTACTTATAGGGCACTAGGATCATACCTTTTCTAAGTTAATTACTAATTACTATAATATCCTTATAGCTATTAGAGGTAGGCAGCTTTATAATAAAATTAATAGTAATCTTATATTATTTATAATCTAGAATTAGTAATAGCTTTAGCAGTCCCTAGCATTACTTATACTATATATAATTAGTACTATACTTATTATAGTTCTATATAAACTATTAGATATCTATAGAGAGTTCTAGCTAATAGAAGTTCTAGGTAACTATTATATATAATATATTCTTTCCTAGGTGGCTAGTTAATACTAAGTTATAAGTCTCCTATAAGATCCTTATTTATAGTAGTTTAGAGTTAGGGACCTATTTACAGCCTTAGTATAGTAAGTAGCTATCTAGTAATATAGAATACTTAGTGATTAATACTTATATATATAACTTCTTTAGGAATTAGGCAGCTCCTTCCTTTATAGCTTATTATATCTCCCTTAAGCTAGTATTATTTAGTTCTGCTTCCTTCTAATACTCTTCTAGTGATAAGGGTATCTTCTCTACTAGTGCTATAGGTGAGGCCACATAATAGTGCTAGCTATTTAGTGACCTTATATTCTAATTAGATACTACCTCATAGGTGCAGGATATATATATATATATTTAACTAGTAATAGTCTATAGTAGTACTAAGTAGTAATCTTATAGCTTAAGCCTGTTATCTTCTATATCCTATAGCATGTCCTATTCCCTTTAGGATAGGGTATTAGGCTAAGTAGCTAGTCTTCTAGGCTAATAATGCATCTTATAGTTAAATTAGCTTAGCTAGTATAATTAGTATATCTACTACTTATTAAGCCTTCAGACTGTCTTAAAGTATTTAAGGTTATAGTAGTTAGTAATAAGATTAAATTTAGGTAAGCTAATTAACTCTAATTCCTACTCCTTAAGTATATTAACTATAGCTAGTAGCTCCTTATTATAGATCTTATAGTTATACTCTGCTAGTGTATTCCTCCTAGAGATATAGGTAACTAGCCTTAGTATATTATTATTATTATACTATAATATAGTAGCCCCTATTACCTAGTTTAAGGTGTTAGTTTCAACTACTATTCTTTAGTTAGGATTAAACTATATAAGAATTAGGGCTATTATAAATATCTTCTTTAATAGCTTAAAGACCTTTACCTACTTATCTTCTTATATAAAAGAGGCTCTCTTATATATTAGTACTATTAATAGCTATATTATATCTAAAAAGTTTTATATAAACTAGTAGTAGAAGTTTATAAAACTAAGAAATAATTATATACTATATATAAAGATAGGGGCCTGCTATTCTAATATAGCTTTTACCTTATTAGGATCTATTTATATACCCTTACTAACTTCTATTATAAACCTAAGGTACTTCATACTTTTCACCTTAAACTTATACTTATTAATATCTAGCTATAATCCTGTATTCCTTAGGTATTTAAGTATCTAATAAATATATTATTAATACTCTACTAGTAAGCTATTAATAAAGATTAGTATATTATTAATATATATAGAGGTAAATTTATCTAGGAAATCTTAAAGCATCTAGTTAATATACTATTAGAAGGTGCTAGGTATGTTTACTATACTAAAGAAGGTAACTAGCTATTTAAATAGACTAAATTATATATAGAAGGCTGTTAACTATTTATCTCCTAGGGTAATATAGATCTTATAGAAAGTAGTAATAATATCTAGCTTAGTAAACTACTTAGCTTTTATAATATATTCTAGGGTCTTATTAATTAAGGGGAGTAGGTACTAATCTTTCTTTATAATAATATTTAGGGTATAGTAGTTAATATAGAATTATAGCCTATCTCCTAGCTTATAGGTAAAGAGCACTAGTACTATAGCTATAGAGCTACTAGTATAAATAAACCCCTTTTCTAGTAGCTTAGTTAATATCTTCTATAGTACTAGGAGCTCTTTATAAGATATATTATATAATAACCCCTATAGCAGCTCTATTAGCTTCCCTTTTTCATCCTTAATAAGCTTTATCTAGTAATTAACTCTAGGATAATATAGTAGTAGCTTATTAGCCTACTTCCTATTAAATACTTCTAGAAACTTATAGTAATATACTAGTAGCTTTATAGCTAGGTTAGTATACTTCTTAACTTATAGTACCTTCTTAATATCCTTAATACTAGCTATAAAGATCTATATAGTCTTATCCTTTCTTTATTATTAGTAATAGACTATAAACCCTTAGGTATTAATCTACTTTATTACTAGCTTTAGCTTATTCTTAATACTCTTAATAGTAGAGCTATCTATAAACCTTAGCTAGGGTCCTTCTACTTTAATAGCAGCCTTCTAGTCTGCTATCTATAGGATCCTTAGTATTAGATTAGTCCTATTACCTAGCTTTAGTACTATATATATATAGACTATATATTAATAGTTACTACTAACATCTAGTAAGAAGTAGGTAATAGTTAAAATAATACTCCTAGTTATACTAGTATAGTTATTAAGGTAGATTAGCTTAATCTTTATTTACTCTAGTTATAGCTTTTATATAAAGTATTTAGCTATAACTATATAAGATATATATCTAGTATCTAGTAGAATTCTATAGTTATATTCCTTATTAACTATTCCTAATATAATAAATTTAGGGGTGTTAAATCTAATAGTCTACTAAAATTATCTATAACTAGTAAGTATATCTTCCCTAGGATATAGGTGATGCTAGCTCTTTAACTATATTAACTATTTAACTAGCCCTTATAAGAGTCTTTTTATAGGGGTAACTTATTTTCTAACTTATTTTCTTTATTATCTTTAAGCAGGGGTCTGATAACTTAAGAAGTATATAGTAGTTTTAGCTCCTTATTCTAAGAGAGAATAGCTCCTAAGTACTAGCATCCTTTAATTATATAGTCTAATACTCTATAATATAAGCATCTTCCTTTACTATAGTAATAGGATAGCTCTATTTTATTAACCTATTTAGTATAGTGCTAATAGTAAGCTAGGGTTATAGAAGAGGGCTCCTAATCTATAGTGTTATTAGAACTAGTTATAACTAGGGAAGGGTTTACTAGGGGTGCAGGGGTATATATAGCATAGCTATAGCTAGTAGTCTATATATCTCTTCTATACTAATTAGAATAGCCTGACCTTCTTATATATAGGGCTTCTACTTAGTTAGCTACTTATTATACTTAATAATAGTAGTCTATAAAGGTCTCTTCCTTCTAGATACCTACTAGTGCTCTCTCTACTTTAAAGCTTAGGGTACTATCTAAATAGTTCTTCTTTACTTTATTAGACTAGGAGTGGCCCCTAGCTTTTATTAATAATTAATTAAGGTCTGCTAGCAGCTTATTAAATAGATAATTATCTTAATATAGGGTTTATAGTTCTTATAGGGCTTTCTTACTCTAGCCCTGGTTAAGGAATATAAGGTTAAGCTAGTTATATAGGCTGTTTAGGGTTACCTATATTATATTTAGGTTATTCCTATACTAGTCTATCTAAAGGGCTATAGCTGCTGTAACATTATCCTTAAGTCTACTAAATATATACTATAAGTACCTATAGTAGGAGCTAATTATAGCTTAATTAAGTAGTAATTTTACCTATAGCTTAGAGTAAAAGGTCTAGTATATAGCCTTATTAGTGCTATTATATATCTCTATATTAGGTAGAATAGGCTTTAGCCTCTTTACTAGGTCTTCTGTAGGGGTTAGTAAGGAAGGAGTCACCTAGGGAGTATATACTACTATAGTAGTAGTAGCTATTTATTATTCCTCTAGCTAAGCTATTTAATTAGTAATATTTTATAACTATTAGGCTATTTAGGCTATAAGGTTTGCCTATATATCACTCTATAGTGCTAGTTGCTCTTTACTAGTCCCTTCTAGGGATATAGACATCTATAATAATATATTATTATAGCTTATTCTATCTATTCTAGTTATCTTACTTAATCTATCTAGTTCATCTAGTTTATCTAGTTTATCTGGTTCATCTAGTTTATCTAGTTTATCTAGTTCATCTGGTTCATCTAGTTTGTCTGGTTTATCTAGTTTATCTAGTTCATCTAGTTCATCTGGTTTATTTAATAAGTGTGATTTCTATTATCATGGGCTAGGAGCCTGAAAACCTATAACCTAGGTTTAGATAGTAAGAAATTACTAAGGAAGGAATCTAGCTAGGGCTGTAGTGGCTAAACATAAAGGGGTGCATAGTTAGTATATAGGTCATATAATTAGTAGCTAGTGTCCAGTTCAGATATGACTTTGCAGGTGTCATGTGGCTGGCGGCCAGCCCCAATATATCAGCCAGAGCCAAAGATCGTCGATGCCTCAGGCAGACAGCGAGTGCTTAGTAAGCTCGAGCACTCAGCGGGCCCTGCCCGCTACATTATAGAGTATTAGTAGGTTAGGTACTATATATTATTACTTTAGGAGCTTCTAATAGTTAGTATTCCTACTATAAAGGTATCCCTGGAGTACCTCTATCTAGATAGTCTAGTTAGATTTGCCCTTCAGGGTAGGGACAACCTTATGAGGTTTAATATTAATATCTATCTTAATTAGCTAGAAGGGTCTCAGAGGCTTTATTTTAATGAGATAGGCTAGATTCTATGGAAGAATCACTATAAAAGGATAGAGGAGTAGTATAGATCTATAGAGTTAGAATTTTAATCTATCTAATAAGAATGAGCATACAGAATACATTAAAATAATTATAGAAGTAGGGAATAGGGAAAGTAATAAAGATTACCTTATAATAAGTTATAAGGGCTTATAACCTATGAGAGAGAGAATCTAAATTCTAACTATCTTACTAGCTAAGAGAGAGAAAGATAAAGATATTTTATATAAGTTATTAAGGTAAGATGTCTAGGCACTAAGCCTATTTTAGAGATATAGGTAAGAGAGTAATATTTATAAATAAGGAAACTATTAAAGTAAATTAGAATATATAACTAGTTCTTAAGTACACCTAAAGAGTTTAGTAATATCTAAGGATAGGGTTATAACTAGGTATAGCTGCTCAAAAGTAGGCTCTATTATAAATATAATAGTCTAGTCTAGCCCTTGATCCTAATCTTAATCTATTATATGATCTATTACCTAATACTATATGACCCTTAGTAAACCCATCTCCTATAATATCTTATACTATCCCTACTTCTCTTTTCCTCTCTTCTCTATGCTAGAATTCTTATATCTTAGCTGCTAGATAACTAAATCTAAGATATCTATATAAGCTTATTATAATAAAAGCATATTCTGTTAACTTATATTTAATAGAACTTAATCTACTTATAGTAATTAATAGATATATATAATATAAAGGGCTAGAATTTCTTTTATCTAGCTAATACCTAGCCCAGAAAGTGTCTTAATTAAAGAGAGGTTAATTACTTTATTTATTATTTTAGATGGGGTTATATTATTAAACCTTAGTTAACTAAGTCTTACTTAGACTATTCTAATTATAGGTAGTAGGAAATGTTCCCTAGAGCCTACTCTTAATAACTAGTACTTATTAAGGTTAGTAGTTAGGGATAGCAGATCAGATTCAGAATAGGCTAGCTACTAAACTAGGTCTGGAATTACTAAACTAGAAGGGAGTAGTTCTAGGAGTAGCTAAATCTAAATAGGTAGTAGCTAAAAATAGTAAGTTAAACTTTATTAATTAGCTTAGATTAATAATAAGAGGGTAGTATGTCTACCATAGCCTAGTCTCTATACTAATATATTAATTAGTCTTAGGTTATAAACTATTCTAAATTCATACTACCAGTAAAAAGATACCTATATAATATACTATATAGAAAACCTACCTAGGCATAAAGATTCTAAGTAAGTCTTAGTTTACTACTTCTATTATAAAAATAGTATTAAAGAAGATGCCATAATACTACCCCTAATAAGAATAAAATAAGAAATATATAATATAATATAAGTGGCTAGAGGCTTATCTATAGAGTAGACTAAGAGTAGGATAGTATTTAGAATAGAATTATAGGCCTTCTGTAATTATAATTACTAGATAATTACCTAAAATATAGCCTTATATAGAGATACTATAGATCTTTATAAGTTACTTATAGGCTACTTATAGATTACTTATAGACTACTTATAGATTACTTATAGATTACTTAAGGATTACTTATAGGCTACTTATAGATTACTTATAGACTACTTATAGATTACTTATAGATTACTTAAGGATTATTTATAGACTACTTATAGACTACTTATAGACTACTTATAAACTACTTATAGACTACTTATAGACTACTTATAGATTACTTATAAATTACTTAAGGACTACTTAAGGACTCCCTTAAGCTATTATTAAGGCTCCTTATTATAATAGTTTATAATATAACCCCTATACTTAATAAATATCAACTAGATATACTAATATATAGAGTATTATATCTAAGTAAGTACCCTCTTCTCTCTTTATAAATATAAAGAAGGAGTATATAAGATATTAATACCTTAGTTTTATCAAAAATATACTAATAATAAATAGTATAATTACTTATTCTATACTCTAATAAGTAAATATCTTTATAGTACCTCTTATACTTTATCTCTTACTATATATTACCCTATACCATCCCTTAAGTTCTAATTTAATATTTATCATTCTTATTAAAGGAGTAATTCTCCCTATAGATCTTCTTATAATTTAAGGGCAGATATCTTTTTAGTAATTAGAGAAAGTTTAGAGGATGCTTTATCTATAGGGACCTAAGGATAATAATATTAACTACTAGTAATACATACTAGTAGTGCTTTATATTCACCTATTATATACTCCTAGTCTATATATATAACAGACTTCTATCTAATTCCTTATATCTGCTTAAAATATAATAGGTTATTCTTATATTTATCTATCACACCCTATTTAACTATAGACTATATTATGAATATCCTAGTTCATTCTTTATTTAATACTCTAGATAGATAGTAGTACTACTAGTATTTCCCTATATATAAGAGCAGCTCTGGGAGCTTTAAGTAGTTAGTATTAACCACCTAGGATAGTACTAGTATTAAGAAGTAGGATTATAGAGCTTCTTCACCTTTATATAGTAAATAGCCTATAGTATTCCCTTTTTTCTACTAGGAAATTTAGCTATAATCTTATTCTATATAAGACCTTAATCCCTTAGCTCTAGTAGATATTACTTTTACTTAGAGGATAGATAAGCTATAGTAGCTATAGAATTAGTAGATATTTACTTCTCCTTATTATCTATTATACTTAGAGCTAGTATTAGAGAGGGAAATACATCTATAGATCTATAGATAATAATAAGGATCTGAATAACTTAGCTATTAAATATATAAAAGGAGGACTTTCTAAGGCTAATAGGAAAGCTTATATTCTAGATATTAATAGAAAGAGTTAACCTATCTAACTATTATACTCTACTAGTGTCCTTAGAATAAGAATAACTTAAGATTAGATAATTAGTAGTAATTACTAAGGTTTTAGTAGAAGATTTAGTCCTTACTAAGGGATAATAATACTAAATCTCTATATAAGAGAACTTAAGATACCCCTCTAGGAAAGGGTAAAGACTGATAGAATTAGGAGCTCTTTATATAGTATTAGGATTATTTAACTATAGTCCCATAGCATATATAGGAATAATATTATTACTATTACTATTTATATTAAGCTCTTACCTAGTCTGGAATTAGGTATTAGATATAAGCTAATCTAAAGGCATAGCAGCTAACAGTACTTTAAAATCTTTTAGCTCTATACTAGGGTACTATAGGGGATCCTATATATCTATATTAAACTCCTATAGTGAAGATATAGGTAGATAAGACTTAAGCTTATTATAAGGATCCGGGATCCGCAATATGGGTTTATGAACTAGTGTGAAGGAATAATGGCTATAAGAATGTATATATGCCTTAATAATATAGATTATTACTAACCTCCAAGGGGTTAGCTCCCATAAAGGGTAAATATATTCTATAGGTTATATACTCTATTATATAACTACTTTATAGAGTAAGCCCTTAGGCTTATCTTTATAGAGTCTATATATAAGGAATAAAGGATGTTCTAAATCCTTATAACTACCCCCCCCCCTTACAGGCCTTAGTCCCTAAGGCCTGCCTTTATAATAGTAAGTACTAGTAAAAACCCTAGAATCTATAAAAACCCCCTTTTATAGTAGGAAAACCAGAGATAAGGAAAAGATCTACTAAATTATAACTTATAGAGTCTCTTTTACTCTTATTTACTCTTCTAAAAGCTTATAGAATATCTTTTATTTCTATTTACCCTTATAAAAAGATATAGTTTATAGGGTCCTTTCTAAAATATATTTATCTTTAGATATTTACTATTTTTAAAGAATTATAGGTGGGTATAGATACTATATTAGTAATTTTAAAAGTTATATAGGGCCCTACCCCCCCTATCTCTTATAAAAATTTCTTCTTCTTCTCTTTAGTTTTATAAAGTTTTTCTTCTATAAGTATCTCTATAAGTTTTAGGCTCCTATAAGCCTAGGCTTTATATATACTTATATTATTATATATATTAGTTATTATTTATAGAGTCTAGTTCTAGTTTCTTTAATTATATATTATAAATTTAATATTTTTCCTTTATTTTGCTTTCTCTGGTGTTTATAAATATATTTTTATAAATTTATATTAATCTATTTATAAAGATTAAATAGAATTTCACCTCCCCCCCTATAAAAAAACTTTTTTATTAAATAAAATATCCTTCTATAAGAGTTTTATTAGCTATAAGATCTCCTAGTCCTTATCTCTAGACTATAATATAAGTATCCCCTTTCCTTAAGTTTTCTTAGTATTCTATAACTTTATAAGTTTACCTTATATAAGCAGTGCTAACCCTTTATAATAGGCTACCCCTGCCTCTACTAATACTGCTACCCTTATATCTATTACTACTACCACACCCACCATACCTGTACTAGCTGCCCCCCTAGTCCCCCCTACTCTAGTAGTAGTAGTAGTAGTGCTACCTCTACCTATGCCTGCCATACTACCTACTACTAGTACCCCTTCTAGCCCTAGCTCTATCCTACTGCCTATACACTCTACACACTACTATAATAGTCCTCTCTAGACTATAATAAATATCTAATTAACTCCTACTATAATAATAAGTTATGCTTCTTCCTACCCTATAAGAGACTTTTAGCTAATACTTCTTTAGGGAAACCTTACTATTAGGCTACCTCTACCTCCTATAGGTACTCCTAGGGCTTAGTGGGATGCTTAGCTACCTACTATAGGTAATACCACTATCTAGGAGTCTACCTAGATAGTAGAGTTGCCCCTAGATGCTTAGTTCCTTATATACTTATATATAAATCCTATAGTAGTCTCTAGGCTCCCCCCCTAGACAGGGGTGTAACCCCTATCCTACTATAAGTATATATAGGTTATAAGGCCTATACTCTACTTAGTCTAGTAGGCTAGCTATAGTAGTCCTAGATAGTTAGTTATATATACCTAGCTCTATAAGGCTATTCTTATAACTAGAGCTAGGGTACAGCCTCTTATAGGTAAGGAGTATAGTAAGTATAGATAGAATAGTAGTACTATCCTATTCTCTATCTATATCTTTAGTAGGTTAGGTAGTAAGTATAATAACTATCTTTACTATAGAGGATACTACTATTTATTTAAGTAGTAGGACCTTTTATAGTAGCCTAGCTTACTATCCTTTATAAGTTATTACTTATATCCTAGTGGTAGAGGTTATATAATACCTAAGATTATAGGGGTAGAGAGTAGGCCTATATTATAAAGAGTTTTTAGTTCTTTCTTCTTTATTTTATTAAATAAATCTTTTTCCTCCCCTCTATAAGGGTGTTTATATAGTTCTTATAGATATCTAGATAATATAAGTTTACTATAGGCTCCTAGGTATTATCTTCTAGGCTATAGCCCTTCTATTATATATAGTACTCTATAGTATAACCTTACCTCTATAATTCTAGAATTATCTCTAGATAGTATTTATGTTTAGCCTCTATAGTATTATAAATAGGAAATCTCTTCTAGGAGTCTACTCCCTTTATTTCCTTATACTTATAGAGTATAGATATATAGAAGATATTATATACTTTAAGACCTATAGAGAGATCTATATAGTAGGCTACCTTACTAATCTACTTAATAATTCTAACTAGGCTAGTATTTAACTAGTCTAGTTTTATACTTAGTCTAATCTATAATATATTCTTTATTAAGATCTAGACTATCTATCCTATCTAGAATACTTTTATAATCCTCTTCTAATTATAATATTCCTTCTAGTAGGCTTAAGCCTTCTATAATAACTCTATAGCCTCCTTTTAGATTATTTAGATATCCTTAAGGCACTATTTAACCTCCTCTATAGCCCCCCTTACTAGGCCCTTATATATATCTAGCCTAATTATATAAGGGTTAACTCCTATAATTATATAGAAGGGGGTATTCTAGATTAAAGCCTAGTAAGTATTATTATATATAAACTCTATAAGTAGAAGATAGTTAACCTAATCTTCTTATCTAAAGTTAATATATACTTATAGATACTGCTCTAATATATTATTAAGATATTTAGTCTAACTATTAATCTAGGGGTAGTAGGCTGTACTTAGCCCCCTATAAATTAGAAGAAAGTATATTATCTCTGCCTAGAACCCTTTTATAAAGACTAAACCCTAGTTAGAAATAATCTTCTTAGGGACACTATAAAGTTAGAAGACCTTATAAAGAAGTAGTAAGGCTAAATCTTTACTATAAATAATTTTCTAAATAGAAATAAAGTATAATATCTTACTAAATTAATCTATAATAACTAGAATAGTATTAAATATATCTTATAAGTAGCTAGCTAATAATTTACTTATAGGTAGATCTATAATAAAATCTATTATAATCTAGACCTAGATTCCTATAGGTATAGGTAGGGGCTCTAGGAGACCTTACTACCTACTATAAATCCTTTATAAGCCCTAATATATACTATAGGCTTAATAATATTTATAAATAAATATTTTAAGATCTAGCTACTAGAATCTCCTACTTACTAGCTCTAATATCCTAGCCTCTATAAAGTACCCTATAAAGAGGTTATTATATAGCTTTATAAGGATCCCTAATTTTAGATTATAATTATCTAGGATATAGAGGTACTTCTTATAATAAAGGAGGTTTCTTTAGAGCTTCTACTAGCTAAGCTTATCTCTTATATACTAGTTCTATAGATAGAACTTTATAGGGTTACCTAGACCCTTAAGGATATTCTTAGTAAACTTATCTCTATAAAGGATTCTTAGTACTATAGCCTTAATCTTTATAGAGGGGTCTCTATAATATAGATCCTCTATAGTATATCCTTTATAAATAGCCTCCCCCTAGGCTAGAGCCTTAGAGACTGTCTCTATACTATATATAATAATAGTATAAGCATACTCTACTTTCTACTCTATAGTTATCTTTATAACTATCTTTATAGATACCTCTCTAGGTATTAATATAAGAACTTATACCTTAGTCTCTTCTATAACTAGTCTCTAGACTACCTTTTTAGGTATTTAGGCTAATCTATAGCCCTGGGTATCTCTATACCTTATAGTATCTACTACTATTTATAGGGTATCTCTATACTCTATAGTAGTTCCTACTACCTTATTAGCTACTCTTATAAGTACTAGCTATCTCTATAGAACTAATAGATCTCTCTTACTAAGGCCTTTTTTATTCTCTTTATAGGTTTCTCTAATATAGTCTACTCTCTAAGAGGATATATCTATAGGGTTCTTCTTCTCTTTATAATAGACTATCTTAAAGTTAAATAATATAAGGAGTTATAACTACCTAATCTATCTTTATAATAACTCTTTAGTTATTATAAAGTACTATAGTATATTATAATTAGTAATAACTTTAACTACTTTATAAGCACCCTCTAAATAGTATTACTATTCCCTAAAGGATTCTACTATTATAAGGAGTTCTTAGTTATAAATACTATAATTTCTCTCTATAGATAGTAGCTTCTAAGAGTAGAAGGCTACTAGTTACTACTAACTATTAATATATAACTATAAAAGTATTTTATAGAGTGCCTTCCCTAATAAATTAGTCTCTAGTTATAAATATAGAGTTTCTAGAAAGTATACTATTATAATATACTTTATAAACTCCTTCTTTAGCTTCTAGAAAGCCTAGAGGGCTAATTCTAGTAGAAAGTTAGGCCCTAACTTCTATAAGACCTCCCCTAGCTTAGACTTCTATAGTAGGTCTATTAGAAGTACTAATATCTATAAATACCTCTTTATAAACCTATAATACTAGTTTATAAAGCTTAGGAATACTAAGACCTCTCTTATAAACTCTAGTACTAGCTAGCTTAGGATTATATCTATCTATAAGGGCTTTATTTCCATGCTATTTAGGGTAATAATATATCTTAAGAAGTTAATCTTCTTTATTATAAATATATATTTACTTACCTTTATATAGAGGCCTGCCTTATAGAGCCTCTCTAGTATTATATAAATATATTTAATATAGTCCTTCTCATCCTTAGAGAAAATTATAATATTATCTAAATAGATAACTAAGAACTAATCTAGGTAGTTGTAGAATAGCTAGTTTATAAAGACCTAGAATATTATAAGTATATTAGTTAGCCTAAAGAGGATTACTAAGTACTTAAATAGCCTATACTCTATCTAAAAGGCTATTTTCTATTTATGGCTATAGGTAATCTATATTTAGTAGTAGGTATTATAAAGATCTAACTAGGTGTAGATATACCCTTCTATAAGTTAGTTAATTATCTCTTAGATTAGGGGAAGTAGGTAGTAATTCTTATAAGTAATTATATTTAGTTTATAGTAGTCTATATAGATCTATAAGCTACTATCCTTCTTTTTTATAAATAGGATAGAAGTACCTATAGATAACTTTAATTCCTTAATCTACCTCTTTATAAATATAATTATTAAGTATTTATAAAATACTATAAGTTCTGTGGGTAAATAATTATAGATAGGGCTAAATAAGGGATGCTTCCCCTCTTTTAGTTCTATCTCTAGATCTACACCCTCCTAGTATAGAGGTAACTCTATAGCCTTCTCCTCTAAGAAAATATCTATATAATCCTCTAGCTACTTAGGCAGAGAGTTCCCCCCTATATCTTATAGGGTTATTCTATTATCTAGATATAGATTAATTATTACTACTAATATATCTATCTCCTCTATAAACTCTTCCACAGTGACTATACTAACCTTAATAGGTATACCCTTATAGAAGATAACCTTCCCCTGCCCCTATAGTATTATAAAGTTATATCTTATTAGCTATAGCATCCCTAGTATAATATAACTAATATCTAGAGAGGTTATTATAAGTTTATAGAAATAATATTCCTTACTCTTACTATCTATAAGAGTAATCTCTATTTCTATTATACTCTTATTCCTAACTTCTTACTTAGTTAATATCTTTATAAAGACTTAGTAAGGGAGTAGCTTCTAACTAGCCTCCTTTATAAGGGTTATAGGGATAATATTAATTTAGCTCCTATTATCTACTAATATAGGGAGTACTAATAGCCCTTTACTATAATTTAGCTAAGTCTAGAGGAGTAGACTTAGATATAAGAGAAGAGGCTTACCCCTCTTCTTCTTTATAGTAACTAATATAACTAGTTAAGTTATCTTTATAAAGTTAGCCTTTAAGCTATAGTATTCCTTTATAAGGTGCCCTAGCTTTCTATAATTATAGTATCTTCTATCCTATAGTTTAAACTTCTTAAAGTCTTTTTTCTTAGTATCTATAGACCCTGTAGTAGGGGTAGTCCTAGTCTTTTCCTCCCTTTTTAGGAAGGCAGATCTTACTAGACCCCCTAGGCCTTAATAGCCTCTATAATTCCTTTATAAGGGATTCTTATAAGTATTATACTTAATATTTAGATAAAGCCTTATAATAAGAGAGACTAGTTCTTCCTTAGTCTTAGGGAATTTAGTAAGTTTATAGATCTTCTATTTAAAGGATCTAGGGAAGGACTTAAAGAAGAGGTATAGCTATATCTTACTAAGCTTCTTTATATCCTCCCCTATCTTTATATATTATTTATGCTAGTATTACTAGAAGATATATTCTATCTTATTATTATAAGGCTTTATATAGATTATTTATGATTATACATCTTACTAGTGATTCTTAGGGTTACCTAACTATAATTTAAGGAATTAATAGAAACCTTCCCAGCCCTATTTATAGTATATCTCTAATATAGTATTTCACTAAAGATTAGAGAGAATATAATCTAGGTAGGCTACTATAACCCTTATATAGGTTACCTTACCCTAGCTATTAGTATCTATAGTAGATTCCTAGCTAGTAATAAAGGTATAGTATATTATATAATCCTTAGTTAAGTACTACTTAGATTCTAGTAGTAGTTAAATTTAAATATCTAACTTCTTTATAGGAGGTAATCTAGAATTACTTTATAGGTATTTATAAAGAGGGATAATCCCTAACTATTTATATAGATTTTAAAGTTTCTTTAGAATCTTAAGCTTATAGGCAGCCTTCTTTATCTTAAAGACTTTAGTTATAGACTCTCCTATTTCTTTATTATCTATAAGTAGATTATCCTTTACTTCTACTATAATAACTTCCTCCTTCTCTATAATAGGGTGAATACTTTCCTATACTATTTCCTTACTATCTACTATCTTATAGATAGAGGTTCCCTATAAGGCCTAACTAGCTACTAATTTCTTTAGTACTATTTATTCTAATAGACTAGCTCTAGATTTTAAGTAATAAAATATAAGGATCTAGGATCTATAATATAGATTTATAAACTAGTATAAAGGAATAATAGCTATAAGAATATATATATACCTTAATAATATAGATTATTACTAACCTCTAAGGGGTCAGCTCCTACAAAGGGTAAATATATTCTATAGGTTATATACTCTGTCATGTGACCACTTCATAGAGTAAGCCCTTAGGCTCATCTTTATGGAGTCTATATATAAAGAACAAAGGATGTTCCGAATCCTTACAGTAGTAGCCCTACTGTTTAATAATTATTATATAGAATAGATATCTCATGCTCTAGATCAAATCTAATATCTAGGAATAGTTATTTCTACTAATAGATATTCTTTATGGCTTCTGAAAGAGTAAGTAATTCTACCTTAGTAGTAGAAGTAGTAATAGTCTATTACTTCCCTATACACTAGTTAATAGTAGTACTAAATAGCTTTACTAGGTATCCTTTACTACTGCTATAATCTAATTAGTTACTATAGGTAGTATTACTTATAATAATAAAGATATTCTCTTTTAAATTACCTTTATATTCTAATGCATAGTCCTTTATTAAAGTAAGATATAGAATAATCTAATTAGCTATGTTAAAATAGGCTGGTCTAGGATTTAATAGATATCTTAATAGATCAGATATTATCTTAGTAATATCTAAGTAAGTAATCACTGCAGTATAAAGGATTAATCTAATTTTAGATTAATAGTAGTATATCTTACTAGGCATAGCCTTTCTATTATAAGGGTATAGCTAATCTATTATTATAGGTATTTATGCCTTCTAATTAGTTAAATCTAAATAATATCTTATAATAATCTTCTTAATATATACCTATTAGCTAAGTTATAGCTTTCTCTTTACTTAATCTCTAGTAATCTTAATATTTAGGAAGCTCTCTCCCTTACCTAGATTATAGAATTTATATTATTCTTATAGTTTTAAAATTAGATTATTAGTATACTTCTTACTTTTATAATAGTAAAGAAATAGTATATTATCTATAAATACTAAGATAATAGTCTTATTATCTGTATAAAGGTATAAGTTAGTATTAATTCTCTATAAACCTATCTCTTTAAGTGCTTTTAAAATATCTTTCTGCTAGAGGTATAGTACCCTATATAGGCTATAAAGGGCTTGCTTTAATAGGTAAATATAGCTATATTTAGAGAATCCTTCTACTATTCTAGTATAGACCTCCTTATCTAGCTTACTATTAATAAAGGTATTAATAGTATTAATTTACTATATATTAAGATTAAATACTACTATAATAGCTATTAATATCTAAAATATTTATATAGTAAGAGTAGTAGCTAAAGTATTATTATATATTATTTACTATATATCCCCTTACATGTAGATTTATGCCTTAGCCTTAATTAAATAGCCTTCTTAATTAAATTTATAGGTGAAAACCTATTATAGTAGAATAATCTATTTATCTCTAGGTATTCTAATCTTCTAGAAAGTCCCTTAAGCTAATAATATATTATATTCTAACTTTATAGTAGCTTTAAAGAGTTCCTTTAAGGGGTACTTCTATATCTTCCTCTAGCTATTAGGTGTAGAGGGTATTTTATCTTAATAAAGTTACTTCTTTATTACTATATCTTTCAGGCTATTTCTAAATAATATAAATACTAAATAATATTACTATAGGCTATCTATCCAAGCAGCTATAAATCTATAGGCTTTTAGTATTTAATATTCCTATTTTCCTTTAATAATATTATCTAGTAAAAGATCAGCACTTATACTATGCTTTAGCTTCCATAGGATATTATTAATATTATCTAGCTTATCTTAATTATTTAGCTTAATGCTTAGTTAATTAACTTTCTTAAATAACTATTTTAAAGGTAAATCTTCTGCCTCTAATTAATCTAGGGACTTAGGCAGTGTATCTATAAGCCTTATAGGTATCTTAGGCTCTAGTAAATTATTAATTCTTATTAGGGATCTCAGAGTTATTAAATCTAGCTAAATTAGCTTATCTCTTTATAGGCTATTAATCCAGCCTCTAGGGACTCTATGCTATGTATTTATTAGGTGTGGCATAGTATTAACATCTTACTTAATAGATTTAATAGATTTATCTTATTAGATAGATCTTCCTAGGGTAGTGTTAGGAGTTAGAGGTGTAATATTTATTTTTACTTTAAAATTTACTTTAGGATTTACTTTAGGTGATTCTGCTATCTGACTACCTTCTCTATTAGGTATAATGCTATTACTTATAGCCTTACTTACTTTATTAATTACTATATTCACCCTCTGAGCTTTAACCTCATCTAACTTATTATCTATACTCCCTACTAGGCTAGGTAAATTGTTGATATCTAGCATATTATTAATTTTAATAGGTAGCTCTAGAAGATCTGATATTTTGATTACTTTAGTATAGAATAGCTAGTCTAGATTAAATATAATATCTTTATTAAATATTATATCTTACTTATTAATAATTATTCTAGTTACTGGATTCTATATCTTCTATATATTAGATACTATGTAGCTAATAAGATAGCCTACCTAGGCACATGGATCTAGCTTCTTTAATCTTAGAATCTTATAGTGCCTAATATAAGCTCTATATCTATAGATATATAGATTTACTAATAATAGCTTCTTACTATAGAGCTTCTTATATAGTATAATCTAGATCTATTTTATCTAACTATTCTCCTCTACTACCTCTCTATGTAGTTATTAATTCTACAGGTAAATAGTGGTATTAAATATATATAGCTAAAGCTTCTCTAGTAATCTTATACTAATATATATACTATAGGCTATTTTAATAATTATCTTCCTAGAATATTTAATTAGTCCCTTCTACTTATTAATATATTATATTAAATAGTAGATCTTGGTGCCTTTAGACTTTATAGTATAGATATATTTATTTCTAAGTATTAGCTCTTAGTTAGAAAATATCTTCTTTAGTATAAGGCTAAATTACATCTTAACCTATTAGATAAATTACTTTATAAGACTATTAAGCTAATCTTTATCTGGATAAGTATAGATTATATATTATCTAGTTAACTTATAAATAAAATATATTACCTATTAATCTCTATTATAGGTAATTAGTAATGGAATTAAATTAAAATAAATACTTTTAAATAGCTCTATAGACCTCTCCTTAGGGGTCTAAGATATCTACTTTACAGCCTTTACTAATCTATATATCTTATAGATTAATTTCTTATAGCTTAATACTTTAGTACCTATTATGGCCTCTTCTAGGTGCTATATAGCCTTATCTCCTAGGTATGTAAGCTATTAATATTATTATTTAGTAGTTATAGCTATCTTATAGGGCTTCTCTAAGTATTAATTTATTATAAAGATATTTAATATTAGATTATATTCTATAATATTTATATTATACCTTAATTCTATATAGTATATTAGTTTTCTATTACTGTCCTTAATAATGCTAAGATATTAATTATAATAATATCTATATATTCTTATCTAAAAGATTAAAAGGAGGTTTATATAGTAATTAGATATATAAGCTACTTAACTAAGTTTTAAGATATATAGCTCCTAATTTATTCTAATTACTTATAGATTAACTCTTCTATATCTATAGATTTTTACTTTTATTATCCTAAAATATATATACTCTCCTTCCACTAGCTTATAGGTAAGAAATTAAGTTTAATTATTATAGATATTAATATCTACTCCTAAATTAGTAATCTAGCTATCTTATAGTATATATATACCCCCTTCTATTAAAAATAGTACTAGATTAATATAATAAATACTTATTACTATCTTAGATACTTTCTAATTATTAGCTTACTTAATTACTTTATCTATTATATACTTTACTTTTAGGTTTTACTTAAGCTTCTTAAATTATTTTATAATCTTAGGATTTAGCTTCTAGTTCTTTAGCCTTACTAAATTAACTATATATAGATATTTATTAAAAAGATGCTTTTCTCTACATAGGTAATTATCTTACTTATTCTATTTATTTCTATAGTTCTGATTAGCTAAATCAGAATTTGATTAGAAGGATTATTCTTTAAATATAGTAAAGATATTCTTCTATTCTTATTAACTAAGGCTTTCTTAATATCTTTAATAATACCTAATCTTATTAAATATATTTAGCTTATTATCCTCCAGTAGTTAATCTAATTAAATACTTATATATTAAGGCTTAATCTTCTTTAATACTATAAGAAAGTACCTAGTGCCTATATATCTAGTATATTATATTATCTCTAGCTTAATATATATACTTAGCACCTTCTTCTACTTACTTAGCTAGCTTAATATACTCTAATTAGCTAGCTTAGTAATAATCTTCTAATATTTCTCCTTAATTTAGTTTATTCTTATTTTAATAGAGGGCTTTATATTAGCTTTAAGCTTTTAATATTAGTTAACCTTATTATCTAATTAGCTAGTTAGCTACTAGAGATATTCTCTAGCTATTATTTACTCTATAATAGACTATATAGCTACTAGGCCTTAGTAATCTAGTTAATATTACTCTCTTTCTTTCTTATAGATTAATAATTCTTAGTTATATAATAATATTTTAGCTTTAGTAATCTTTACTAAGGCCTTTAGGGTGGCTTTAACTATTAATAAGCTATCTAATTAGCTTACTTTACTTATCTAGGACCTCTCTAAGATTAGCTAGGGTTCTATAGATTTTATTCCAGCCTACTAATTAGCTAGAGTTAATAAATAAATTAGTTAAATTAGTAGAATAGGGTAAGGCCTCTCTCTCTAGAGTATATTAAGTACTCTATAGCTTCTTGCTAGGCTAGTTATATATAAATCCTAAGTCTACTAATCATCAGGCTTCTCTAGCATGATAGAGACCTTTATAGTAGGCTTAATTAGTTTAGTATAGTAGTTATTTATATTACTTTAGGGTAATAGTAGTATTAATATATCTTTAATTCTTCCTAATCAGGCAAGTTAATTCCCCTAAGATATCTTACTAATACTATGAGATAGAGCTCTCTAATATGTAAGCCTTAGAAGAATGATAGTAGTAGTTAATCTATGTATCTTAAGGGTAATCTAGGCTTATAACTATTAAAAATAAGAAATACTAGTTTAATTCACTAACTACTAGTAATTTATATGGCTAATTAAAACTCAGATAAAGGTCTGATTCTTCTAAATAAATGACTATCTAGCTGCTATTTATGCCTTCAATTTTGGCCCCTTTTTCAGCTATTCAAATAGCTGAACATTGCCAAATACAAGGCGGGAAAAAACTCAAATCAAATCACTTCCAAATAGGGCAAGCGGTCATATAATTCAATAGCAAATATCCCAACAATTAAGCAGTCTTAGACACAGGCTGGTAGAGCGTAATATGCTGAGTCCTGCGGATCAGGAGACTTGAAGATCAAGCAAGATAAGCGCATCTTATCACAGTTCCCTAGACCAGCATACCCAGACACTGGGTTAGTAGTTAATAAGGATGGAGCTCTCTATGCCACAAAAGCGCCACCTATGCTAAGAAGATTTAGAAAGTAAAGAGTGCCATTAGCTAAGCAAAAGACATATACAGGCCATTGATGAAAGCATCTACCTCTCCTGGCTGAAGAGGAAGAATACATGACATTATAACTTGAGTAGGGGAGACTGTAAAGTCACAATCACAGTTACTTTGTTTCATGCTCGCCTCTTTTTTGGTCCTTGAAAAGGTCAGCAATAGGGGGATAGTCACTCGGATCCTCATAGAACGTCGCTTGCCATTTTTCCAGGATAGCACATTGCTCATCCATATTCTGGACATCACGCAAAGCTTCCAGCAGCCCACGCGGTTGGAGCCGGGGGAGTGAATTATACTCATAAACCCAGAGACCCTTGCCGTTGGATGGCCAGCCATAGATTGATTGATAATATTTTCGTAGGCCAACTAATTCACCCTCACTGTAATACTGCTCTTCGCATCTCTCTTCATCTTCCCACTCCTGAGCACCAATGAGTCGCAGTTGCTGTGCAAATGCATCCTCCTCCTTCTGAGACGCTGATCGTTGAACCAGTAACTCTGATGGGTTGAGGCCAATGAATTTCATATCAGCTGGAGTGGGGTTTTCTTTGCGCCAAAATTTACCATTTGAGGGCCAGGCTTGCACGAAGAGTCGGTGACTTTTCCTCATGACTCGAAAGTCAGGGTGCACGCCTTTTACAAGGCTAGTGCCATAGTTGATGTCAATAGTAGACCCATCATCTGGACCCTGTCCTTCTTGCGTGTTGCGTTGTTCAATAGACTGTTGAGGGGTGCTTGAGAAAAGAAATCTCGGGCTATACATGCTAGCATCAGTTAGTAGTGGGGACAGTCATCTCTGGAATAATCACTCACATGAAGAGTACTGTAGTACAGACCCCAATGACTGTCAGAAAGAACTGAAGCATTCTTTGCATGGAGGAAGCTCTGGATTGTGCGCAATCACTTAGAATGGACGGCACATATGCTTTATGCACTCAGGACTGCTACCATCTATATTGCACTTGGGCCGTGTTATCCGTGAGGTTGAGGGTGAATACAGAAATGAAGTTCCACAAAAGAGGGGGAGCTTTCTCAACAAACGAAGCTAAGTGAACTAGGCGGGGACGGGAAATCCCTATTGGGTCAAATTGCTGCCTGCTCCTGGCATAGCCTCATAGGCTCGTAGCTCCACCCAAGGCGATATTTTGGCCCTAAACGAGGCCAAAGTAACTAATACAGTTAGCGCCATCTCGATCATTGCATGGAAATGGGAACATGGGAGAAATCCTGAGGAACTAGTGCTGCCAAGCAAATCCTCGGAAATTAGTCCCAAGTCAGGCCATTTCTTTTGATTGCAACTTGGAAATCATGGACGACCAATGGCCTAGGCAAATTATGCAAAAGGATCTTGGTCAATCAGCTACATAGTATCGTATGATATTAATTCTCGGTTCCATCAAATTACTTGCTCATTTTTGAATATCTTCGGCGGCACTCATTGATCTATGCCAGCCAAGCCTGCCGCGCAGGGTTGTCCCGCCCTAATCTCCTATCCCATACTCGGTGGCAAAGGCATATGTCCTCCATTGTGGTATAGTCCTACGAGGTGGCTCAGAAGCCAAAAATGGACTTCCACTGACTAGCTTGTGAGACATGCAGAGGACGGATCCGAGGGTGGGAGTTAGTCCTCCAATGAGGATTTACTCCATAGAATTCTTATATAAAAAAGACAAGAGGGTTACATCCGGCGCATCCAGCGCATTCAGCACTGATTAGTGTCTGATTATAATGTAAGTGGAAGGCTGCAGCGCTGCGCGTGCCAAGATTGCTGTATAATCATTGAGCCCAGTGCCCAGTAGGACAATTGGCATCTTGTTCGCGCTGCATCCGACGGAGGCACACTATAAGCACTAGCCATATCGCTAAACAGTGAACTACAACTGGTCTCTTAGGGGCGAATGTATCCTGGAAAACATTCATCTAAACTGGTACTTCAGAAAGTCACCGTGCTTTATGATATCCCTGCTCATATCTCCTCCTAGCTTACCTTAGAGAAATTGACCAGGTCAGCTGGATACTTTGATGGAAGCTCTGTTGCCTCTGTAGTATATCAGCAAAAGAACTAGGAACCACCGACTATATATCATAGCATCCGGGAATGTTCCTAATTAGGTTAATGAAGCCATTCCGATATCTTCCACACCCAACCCTGAGGTAATTTCCCAACCTGATGTACAACTATATCTTCATGCTTCTCACTGCGTCTCTCTTATCTGAGCCAATGATAGAGGAGGTCCTGTACTAGGCGGAAAATGCACTATGCACACATCCATGGACGCAACTAGCTTAGAGCAACTACTATGGTGGGCGTCGTCTGGTCGGAATAGCCTCGTTTTGAGACTTCATCCTCTTACCATTCTTTTTTCTTACGTACCTGCTTCATTCTAATGGCTCTCTACTGTATTTGACAATATCCTAGGGGGTTTAGACACGATTTGTAGATATAAAAGACGGCTCCCCATTCAAGCTATCAATTATCGGTCTTGCATACTGACAGTCTTTATTATATTTTCACGCTTGTCACTCTTTGGTATCTATAATCATCATACTTTCCTTTGACCCTTCCCATATCATCCTTCGAATAGATTCTCTCTTTTCAGCCTATGCTTCACATTCCTTTCTTGATTTGCAGATATTCTACTAGATCTTGATATTTTATCCGCGTGAAAAAAAATGCTATGGTGCTTGCTACTCTTGGCTATTTGGCTAGGATGCCATAAAGCACATGCCAGAGCGGTTTTCGCTCACTTTATGGTATGGCACATGAAGCTGCTGCAGCCTCTGTTTGACCTACTAACTCTTGTGGCCCTAGGTCACCAACTCTGCCAATTACACCATATCGAACTGGGAGAATGACATCAAACTTGCCCAAGACGCTCACATCGATGCTTTCGCCCTCAATATGGCTTGGAATGATCCAACAAACGACCCATCGCTCGTTGATGCTTTTAACACCGCAAATTCTCTCGGATTCAAATTGTTCTTCTCTCTGGATTATGCCGGGAATGGCCCCTGGCCGGTAGATGAGGTTTTGAATCTGCTGGGCAAGTTCAGCTCCCAGTCATCATACTACCGGTATCAGGGAAGACCGTTCGTCTCAACTTTTGAAGGACCGGAAAGTGCAGATGATTGGAAGCTCATCAAGGAGAGAACAGGAGCCTTTTTTGTGCCGGATTATTCTTCCCTTGGTGCTAAGGCAGCCATGGAGCTGGGAGTAGCTGATGGTCTCTTCAACTGGGCCGCCTGGCCATGGGGAGGTCAGGAAATGGATACTTATACCGATGTCTCTTACCGCCAGTATCTTGAAAGTGGCATGCCTTACATGATGCCTGCTTCTCCATGGTTTTATACAAACCTCCCGGGGTATAAGAAGAACTGGGTCTGGCGAGGGGACAATCTTTGGTTTGATCGCTGGCAGGAAATCATGTTCGTCCAACCTGAATTTGTGGAAATCATTTCCTGGAATGATTATGGAGAGTCTCACTACATTGGGCCTCTGTATGATAAGGCAATGGAAGCTTTTGACATTGGAAAAGCTCCCTATAACTATGCCACAGATATGCCCCATGATGGGTGGCGGGAATTTCTCCCCTTCCTTATTGACACCTACAAAAGCGGCCAGGCCACGATCAATCAGGAGAGTCTCATGGCATGGTACCGCCTCCACCCGGTCAATGCTTGTTCAGATGGTGGCACTTCAGGGAATACTGCATCTCAGCTACAGCTCGAGTTCAGCCCCAGTAGCATTTTCCAAGATCGCATTTTCTACTCCGCTCTGCTAGGGTCGCAAGCCTCAGTGACTGTCTCAATTGGTGGCGCATCTCAGGAAGGTGGATGGGACTATGTCCCTGACGACAACATCGGTGTTTACCATGGCAGTGTACCTACAAATGGCCAAACCGGGCGGGTGATAGTGACCATTCACCGGTCTGGAGCCACCGTTGCCCAAATGCAGGGTCAGGCAATCACCACAAGCTGCACTCAGGGTATCCAAAACTACAACGCTTGGGTAGGAAGTGCCAAAGGAGGACCGGTCTCTGCAACACCATCCACGAAGCTCGCCGATCGGAAATGTATCCGAGGGACTGGTGCCAACAATTTCGCGGGTCTCTGCGAATACAGCTGCAAGTACGGTTACTGCCCCGACGCCTGTGTCTGTCAGGCCATGGGCGCTCCCCGAAAGCTACCCAATGCGACCGGCATCACTGGCTACCCGCTTTAGGGAGAAAGCCCCAGCTACCTTGGGCTCTGCAGTTTTGACTGCAACTACGGCTACTGTCCCGAAACTGCTTGCGGCACCGCGAGTGCCCCCTTGGTGACACCCACCGTGTCCGACTTTGCCCCGCCAGCCTGCGTTGCGGGTACAGGTGAGGGTAATCTTGCAGGGCTATGCAGCTACGCCTGTGGATTTGGGTACTGTCCCCGAAGTTCATGTCAGTGCACAACTACCGGCCCGCTTGTAGTACCGCCTGCAATGACCGGATCTGCCGGATTCGCGGCAGCGGGCCATGATGAGAATATATACGGAGGTCTCTGTGACTTTGCCTGTAAGCGTGGATATTGCCCGTCTGGCGCATGTACCTCCATCGCTCCAGAGAAGCCTGCTCCTTCTGGTGAGCTGTATCCTAATGATGGAGACTATGCCGTGACGGGAAACGCAAAAGGAACTCGCATTTTTTTTGACAAAGAGGGGAAGTGTACCACAGATCAAGAAGCTTTTATCAAGGGGGCATATGACGAATTCCAGATTCTTGCTCGTCGTGAAGGGGTCACCAAGATCGACTTTAATTCAATTGCAGCCTCAGAATATCTTTCGCTTGCTGCCAAGAACAAGGATCAACAGGCAGCGATTCAAGATGTTTTCGAATACCTTTCTTCGGTCTACCCCTCATGGCTACCCACTGGCTTGTTCAATCAGTACATCTATACACGATGCGATGACCCCAGGCACCAGTGCATTGATCCTTGTGACCCCAGCAAATCTTCACCAACCCTCGCGTATACTGTGAATGGGGGTGATTATCCATATGTTAATTTCTGTCCTCGGTTTTTTACCTATCAAAAATTGGCTGATGCCATTGCCTACGGAAAAGCTGGATCGGGTTTTGAGCGCTATGACATGACTCAATATTACAGAAATCGCGCGACGGTCTTTTACCACGAGATGTGCCATGTCGACCAGAACATAAATGTACCACCCAATCCCCATATTACGGATCTCATGGTTACTATTGAAGAAATGCACGGGGATCTTCCCGTCCATTTTCCTCATAAAGCTTATGGTCCCAAGTTCACAAAAGTCCTGGCACGATTCGATGGCGACATTCTCAATTCGGCTGGGTATTATGTTCAACGCAACGCCGACAACCTCGCCATGTATGCGCTAGCCAGCTACGTGCAGGAGCAACTGGGTAACATTTATCCAGCGTGGCCCATCGTCACAGATAAACCATTCGATCCCCCGTATCAAGGGCACAACGTTATTCAGTACACCATTAATGACGGAAAAGTTGTGTTCACCAACCTTGGAGACGATACCGCCAAAGCAGATGACTGCGCCCTTTCGGCGAACGTCACGTCCATCGCAGATATCAACAAACTGATCCCATCGTGGGCCTATCCATCGGCCTATCGGAAGGCGAAAGCTTTGTGGGAAGAAGATCTCTTTCCATCCAAGGAACTGGAGAATATGAAACTACGAATCTTGCCGTTTGGAGGTACGTTTTGTTCACGCTGACCTCAAGTGGCAATGACCGTCTGATGTATATCCGCAGATTCAATCACCGTCGGTACCAAGAGTTCTGACGGCAATGGATATCGTGAAAAGCTGGTTCTAAACCTAGCAGGGAATGATATCAACATGATAGGATCTGTACACGCGGGATCAATGTCCGATAACGACAACGAGGGCCATGCCGATGTCACAATTCAGGGTCTTCGGTCCTACAGTGAGGTATTTGAGAATCGTCCAAATGTCGTGCTTCTACATGCAGGAACAAACGATATGGCTGGCAAATCCGCCGTGGATTCAGCAATCACCGAGCTAGGCGAGCTGGTGGATGACATTTTCAATGCTTGTCCTGATACTGTTCTTCTAATGGCACTGATCATTCCCTCAAGCGATACTACGGTTAACGATCGAATCAACCAATTCAACGAGCTGGCAGTTCAGCTAGTTCGAAAGAAGTTCGAAAGCGGGAAGCATATTCTCCTTGTGGATATGAATTCCTTCGTGACTACGGACGACTTGGCCGATGGAATGAATCCCAACGACAGGGGATATCAGATCATGGCTGATGCCTGGGCACGCGGCCTCCAGCGTGCGAATGCGATGGGATGGATATCCGATCCCATCACTTCCGTCACTACTACCGTCTATACCACCGTTCATCCGACGGTGACGAGTACGGTTGTGGTGACAAGTACACCTGACCCGACACCGACGCCCGTTGGCTACGTATACTGGTTCTTCGGTCTCGAGGAAATGGGAGACTTCCCTGTCTTTAAAATTCAAGGTTACGGCTCGAGTACAAGCTTTGATGAATGCAAAATGCGCCCAGAATGGGAGGAAAACAACGTTGTATCAATGCCTAAGAGCTTGAAGGGAGTGACCATCCAGGACGACGAATGCGATTATGTCGAGACCAACAGCTGGTATGAGGCAGCGAAAAATACGCAGGTGGGAGAGTTGGTCTGCTCTAAATTTGCCCGGGCGAAGTGTTACAAAGCAGATGTGACAAGCTTGGGCTGTCCAGGGGGTATTTTTACACTTGATGTGTGGACTTTTTGTGAGTGGTGAAGTGAGGCATAGAAGTATGATTTGCAATGTGAATTATGTAGATTATTCAACTAGCTTTGCTACTTGCTGTGCTTTTAACCAATAATCTAACTTCAAGTCCTTTTGGAAAAAGAAGAGTCGTCAGATGTGCTGCTGAATTTGAATGATGACGATGATGTTAATGGACTTCAACATAGAGCTATACTATGGTTACCTTACCATCCAGGCATATAAAAAGAACGAGGACGTGATCTAAGGGATATCAATCTTCAGAGCTCACTTGATCTATCATCTTACCAGCGTTGCGCTTGCTGTGGACTCCTATCTCAACGATAGTCTTGATTAGATGAACTTCCAACACGGAATTTGCGGGTACAAGCCGTGTAGTCAAGGAGGAAAGCAGCAAAGTGGCAGGTTAAGGGGGTCGTCATTCATCCAGAGAAATACTATTGTACAAAGTTCTAGTTGAGTACAGCTTCAGGTGACTCCCTAGGAGTTCCTTGGAAAATAGTTTTGCCTTTAGCCAATGTGGACATGGAACGCAACAGAAGATCTGTTTACCTAACTATTTGGGCTGGGTGAGGTGAGGTCGTATGAGTGACAATAATGCTGTGTCTGATGGTGCTGCTGCTAGATATCTATGGCTGCCCAATGATGGCTCTGGGCCTGCTGGGCGTGCCATATTCCCATGGGAATGGCTCGGCTGCTGAATGATTCAGCGGATGGCAATAGACTGATGGATGCCTCTCTTAATGCCTCCCTTGATGCCCCCTCAACGATTCCCTCAATGATTATCTTAATGATTCTCTCAATGGTTCGCTCACCCCCTCTATTCCTGCCTCTTATAATGCTATGCCTGCTGCCTCTGGGCTATTCACCACCTCTTATGCTTCCTAATCGGAGTCTCAAGCATCACACGCCTGTTTAGCCCCATCCTGATCCTGACAATGCTGACGCTGATACCCATTCACCACCCCATCTAAATACTAATCTAACACCACCCAGCAACACCCAACCCATCCCACTACCCCCACATACTCCGCAACTCATTCCTAACCATCCGCCAATACCCCCTCCATCCATGGTGCCGGCGCATCCCATCCACCTAGTTAGATAATGATTACCTTACTTAGCTGGCCATCTAGTCCATCCTACTCAACCACTTTCTTACACATAATCTAATAACGTCCGCGGTGTGCTAATGTGGATAATACTGTGGATATTAGGAATGTCCACCCCCATACCTAATGCGCTGGTGGCTACAATGACCATGCTAGTCCCCATAAATCAGTCCATACCCTGGCCTTATCTAGCTGGTCGCTATAATACGCCTCACACCCTAAATACCCGCGCCATGGCTGTCACCTGCCTAATGATATTAGCATATATAATAACCTTACCACCCGCTGCTCATCAGATCTGGTCCTGGATGAATGCCACCACTGCCTTACTCTCAATCCACTCATGCTAATTAGTGATAATACCCTAAATCTAGTAAGACCTCAAAAGCCCCACCCCCCATGGGATAGAGCCGAAGTATCAAATTCCTTATCAACCAAGGCTATAAGCAACTAATTTAAGAATCTCCTTGATTGACTTATAGGCATTGGCTGGATCCTTGGCTATTATTTACCAGACTTCACTATATTTGGGTTTGGATAATATGTATTTTAATATAATATCAGCTTGCTTTTCCTGCAAAAAAATAATCTGTATTAGAAAGAATATACATGCTGGATTATACAGACTAGAAAATTAAGGGAATATATATCTATATCATTGTTACGGCACACTTGCAGTCGGCACAGAATGGTTGGATGAGGCTTACGAGAAAGCAGTGCAGTCTGACGTTCAATCAGGCTCGAGACCAGGAAGCGGTTAAGTCACGTGACGACGGTCCCTAATGCCAAGAGGGATAACGGTCCATGAAGGGACCGTAAACAATGGTCCATGAAGGAACCGCGGATGATGGTCCATGAAGGGACCTCACAATAGGTTCAAGGTAGGGACCGGAAGGGAGGAACTATATAAGGACACTCATTACCACTGTATCTAGGACTCTTAGTTTAGTTCCTCGCGTTCAATATCAATAACTCACTTGAGTACAAGTTCACTAGTCCGATTCGTCAGCTACTCTCTTACCATTAAGGATACGTCCTTAATGGGCCTTGCTTCTATCTTTACTGTTCATTGATCTTGTGTTACCTTTGGATTGTCCTCGATCCTGCTCGGATCGTTGTATCGTTGCACCGGACATATACCTGGTCGGTATATCGTTAGGCTACCTGGTCGGTAGACCTCAGGCAAGTATCGGATATAGTCCAGGGACTATATCACCCCTTCCCAAAGTAGTTGACTAGCAGAAGAACAGCAGAGACGGATCCAGGGTGTGACAAGTACTACTTAATACTATATAGGGCTCTCTACTTTAACTTTACTATAGCTAATAAGATAGTCTAGAGTAAGCTATATTAGGTATATATTCTAATAGTATATATAATATAGAAATCTAACTTAAGTTAGATTTAGTTTTAGTATTTTAAAGAGTTCTTTATATTTAAAAGAACTATCTTTAGTAACCTATTCTTAAAGGTTACTAGAGTAGACTAGTTAGAGTTAATAATACTCCTTATTCCTAGAGAATATAGTATTCTTTAACCCTTATTCTTCCCTATAAATAATAATTATATAAATAGGGTCCTTAATTATAATCTACTATAACTCCCTACTATATATACTAATAATAACTTAATACTACTATAGATGAAATTATTGATAAAGAGAGGAGCTATATACTAGACCTACTACCCTAACTTTTTTAGAATATTATCTAATAATAAGTATTATTATCTATTTAAAAACCTCTAGAACTACCCTAACTTAAAGTACCTCTTATAGTAGATATAGATAATAATAGCTAAGGATGTGGCTAAGCCTACTATAAAAGTATTAAAGTAACTTAGCAGCTGATATGATTATGTCATACTGTATCAAGCAGCCAAGGGATCACCCCTTGCGATCGCCATGTCTATGTCGAATCCACGTGCAATTTAATCGGTTGCAATTTCGCACCCCGAGCCTGGAGCATAGCGTTCAGGGATTGCATTACATATGTTGCAGGATATTGGACAAGGCCTCACCGATTTTCTTCACTCAGGGCCACCAGGTCTCCAACTCAGTTCCTTTCCCCGCATATTCGGATCACCCCATAGTCCCTAGACGGAATATCGCATTCTGAAGTCTAATAGTAGTCTTCTACCCTCGATCTTCATGATCTGCAAGAATTCGGAAGCGATGACTGCCTTGTCGGTCGGATGAATACCAATGTCCCTGGATAATTGAGAACAGAAATCCTCCCCGATAAATTAAGTTAAAGTCTAATTGGGGACTTGGTTCTGGGACCGCAGACCACCTCTCATTGGCTGTGCTTTGATCGGTGCTCTTGTTTCCCCGCGCAAGGCTGTAGATCTTCTCCGCCTCCGCAATTCCCCCACGTGGGATTCGCCTCTCTCGGACAGACATGCACTTATCATACCACCTTATCAGTGCTCAGAATTACCTTATAAGCAAGTCGCACCCGAGGCGCTTCCGATCGGGTCTCCGCATCGGATGTGAGAACGTGAGCCGATAGTTGTGCTACTATCTTCAAGCATATAGACGCCAAGGATCGCTTTGGATATTACCGCACACTCATCAAGCTGAACTCATCTGTCAGTCAGCATGGAAGTTTCAATACTATCGTCATTCAATGCATACGCCGCATACGTCGTGATTGCCGTAGTGGTCCTTCGTCTAATCACCAATCGCTTCCGTAGGAGCCTTGCGGGAATTCCAGGCCCCGCAATCGCCAAATGGACTCGTCTGTGGAAGTTGCACAGTGTCTGGAAGGGCGATCACCACACTACCGCCATTGACCTGCATCGCAAGTATGGACCGCTGGTGCGCATTGGTCCGAAGCACGTATCTG
The DNA here is from genome assembly GCA_014250555.1 of Aspergillus oerlinghausenensis. Classification (NCBI taxonomy): domain Eukaryota; kingdom Fungi; phylum Ascomycota; class Eurotiomycetes; order Eurotiales; family Aspergillaceae; genus Aspergillus; species Aspergillus oerlinghausenensis. The sequence goes on from JAAKEQ010000058.1 coordinate 43,619, forward strand.
TTGGAGATCCCAGTGCTATTCCGATCATCTACGGTCTCAACAAGGGCTTTACAAAGGTTAGAAGTCAGTCAAAAATTCCAATGATAATGGCTGACGCTAGCAGACCGGTTTCTATCCCATCCAGTGCATATCATGGAACAAAAAGCCACAGATGAACCTCTTCTCCACCCGCGACGAGATGTTCCACCGGGAACAAAAGCGGCCAGTGGCAAACGCCTACAGCATGACCTCGCTGCTGGAACTTGAATCCGCAGTAGACTCCTGCACCGAGATATTCATCAATCAGCTGGCGAGATTCGCGAATAGCAAGAAGTCCGTCGACCTGGGTATGTGGCTGCAATACTACGCCTTTGATGTGGTCGGGGAATTCACCTTTGCCAAGAAACTCGGTTTTCTGCAGGAGGGAAAGGATGTCGACGGCATGATTGAAGCAATCCAGGGGATGCTGGTGTATGCTAGTGTGTGTGGTCAGATCCCCGAGGCTCACCCGCTGCTACTGGGGAATCCGCTTTTCCCCATATTCATGCCCAGCATGGAGACATGGAACCAGGTCCTGAATTTCACTCTCAAGGCTATCAATTCGCGAGCATCGCTGCAGCGAGACGGCGAGCTCGATGCGGAGAAACCAGAAGCAGGAAAGGACATGCTGTCCAGGTGGATGGCCATCCATGTGTCTGACCCCGAGAAGCTTACCACCCGGGACGTCATCGTCCACCTGTCGACGAACGTGTTTGCCGGTTCAGACACCACTGCCATTGCTCTGCGAGCTGTCTTCTACCTCCTCCTTCGCAACCCGTCCGTCCTGGCCAAACTGAACGCCGAGATCGATAATGCCGACCGAGAGGGGAAACTAAGCAACCCGATTTCCTACCGAGAGACCATGAACCACCTGCCCTATCTACAGGCCGTTCTCAAGGAGGCAATGCGACTACATCCATCCGTGGGTTTGATCCTCGAGCGCGAAGTGCCCAAGGGAGGGGTCACCATCTGTGACAGACATTTCCCAGGTGGAACCATTGTTGGGATTAACGCATGGGTCCTACACCGAGATGCGCGGGTCTTCCCAGACCCTGACAAGTTCATTCCCGAGCGATGGACCGACAGCGACCCGCAGCACTTGAAGAAGATGGAACAGAGCTTTTTCGCGTTCGGGGCGGGGTCTCGGACTTGCATTGGTAAGAACATTTCGCTTATCGAGATGCATAAGATTATCCCGCAGCTTTTGCGGGAGTTTGAGATCCGACTGCATAGTCCAGAGAAGGAATGGAAGACGAAGAATGTATGGTTTGTGCAGCAGGAGGGATTAGTATGTGATCTTGTACGCAGACGGGATGCCAAGTGAATCCTTAATGCATATGATACTACATTTTATGAATACACTGATATGGATCCTACTTTACATTATATAGTACCGGTTCGATTCCCCCGTAGAATGTAGATCAGCCATTTATTGTTCAGCTATGGAAAAGTCTTGGAAGACCATGATGACAGCAGGATCGGCCGTGCGGCCGCTAGTGCTGACATATATGTCAATAAAGCAGTGCCTTTACATCGAGAATGCACGCATCTAATAATGGAAATGATTAAGCCGCGACTCAGTTGCAGACCTCTGGAAATCCATTGGCCCAGACATTTGTTTGACTTTCATTCTGATTGCCGCCACGCTGCAGACATAATGAAATAAAGGCAAACATTCTATACAGATATGCCACCAGCGGCCGCTAGCATTCATTGATTTGCGCAAGCCACCTTCACCTCAGCGCGATATAAATACCAGACTTTTAGATCTCATTCCCATCTCAATTCTCCACATTATCAGAGAAGTCTTCAAATCCACGCAATGTCAAATAAAACCCTTCTCCTCATCGGCTCCGGCCCTGGTATCGGCGTAGCCGTTGCATCCCTCTTTGCCCAGCGATATTTCGACAGCGTTGCTCTCTTCGCACGAAACCCCGTCCAGCTGGAGAAAGACCGAGAGCCTTCCATTTGAGTACTGGGTACATGGAAGAGTCGCTAAGGAAGCGAAGTCGGACAAAGTGGGGTTGATGAAATGAAGTGATTGATAAGATGAGCACGGCAGATTCATCATCCGGATGGGGTCACAGAAGAAGATTTTCTCACCGAGTCCACTGTAAGATCATCTACGAGTCATTTCTAGTCCCACTGCCAAGTCATTGTCTTTATCAGATCAAAGCAGGGAGAAATACGTACTATACTCCGTATCAACGCTAGCATCATGTCCACCTTGAAATACAGCGTATGGTATCCGTCAGCTTGTATTTCCATGAAATACTGTCATTACTGACGTACTGGTGGGTTCCTTGTACCTTAGTACAAGAAGAATAATCTTGATCAGATAACGCTGCCAAGATGCCAAGGGAAACGACAAGGATTCCAGCCTTAAGGCGACAGAATTTTCTCATCACTTGATCATGAAGAACCATTACATTACCCCATAGAGGGAGAGTTCTGACAGAGCAACTCTGATAAAACATTAAATTATATTCGACATAACTCTTCAGTGTCTTCCATTACCCTCATCTCACATCCCACAGTTCATCTTCATGGGGAACGGCCACCCATAATATCCTGCATCATTACACTCGTAATGGACATGACCAGTTCTCCCACTTAAAGCTCCCCAATCTCCCTTTGTAGGCTCATCTGGCAGCAACAAACCTCACACTAAAACAAAACACCCTTGGTCTGCGTCTTGGTAAGCTTGATATCCCGAATAACAAACATCCAAATGAGCGACAGCGCCATGATAGCCGTCCCCGCAATCAACATCTTGCTCTGCGTACTGGCATACGCAAGGGCAATAGCCTGGCGAATCGGCGTTCCCCTCTCATAGCTAAGCTGCTCTTCCAGAGAATCATAGATCGTCTGCCAGTCCGCCTTCACCGACTCAGGGAGCAGACGCTGCAACGCACCAGGTAGGGTATGCGTCCATATCGCCCCGGAGATACTGCTCCCCACGGCGCTTCCCATCGTGCCAAACACGTTCAGGAAGGCAAGCGAGGAAGCAGCGTGGTCGTGGTCCGAGGCGGCCAGCACAGCAACCTGCTGGCAGATGATCATGGTGCCGCCCGCGAAGGCGATGAAGATCTGGCACATGATCATGTACCCGACGGACCAGCTGGGTTTGCGGAAGTAGATCATGAGCCCGACGCCAAGGATGTAGAGCGGGACGGCGATGAAGAGCAGCCAGCGGAAACGGTTCGTTTTCTTGATTAGGAACCCTACAACGAATAGCCAGACTCCTGAGACGACGTCGAAAATGCTGCTGATGTATCCGGCGGTTGTGATGCTGGTGCCGTAGACAACCTGCAGGTATGATGTGTAGTAGTTGAACCAGCAGTAGTATGCGATCTGGTAGCAGACGTCCAGCATGCAGGCACCGAGGACGGTTCTTGAGGCCAGGAGAGCCCAGGGGAGGAAAGGGACGGGAGCAACGAAGCGTTCGACTAGAGCGAAGACAAGGAGGCAGAGGAGACCGATCACAAGCATGGTGATGATGGAGGCTGATTTCCAGTCGTCCTCGGTGGAGCCGGCAATGGAAAACGGCAGGAGGAAAAGGACAAGGCCGGCGGCTAGGAAGAAGACACCGAGTACTACGATCATTAGCATGGAATCTCCAAATGTCCCTAAATACTTACTGTCAAACTCGATGATATAGTGCCTGATACTCTCCTTCCACGTCCTGCCACTGCCGGGCTTGGCCTTCAAAAGCCCGCTCTTCTTTGCCTTGTGCCGATTCCAGCGCAGCAGGCAAAACATGGGCAGGGCAACGACGGGCAAAACAATAGAGAAACAGCCATATGCCCATCGCCAGTTCGAGTCGTAAAAGTGCTCCGCCGCAGCAGGGCCCCCGAACGCAGTGATGATATAGGGAGAGGACGTAAAGGCGTAGGCGAGACCTCGGTCGCGAAGTGTCGACGTATCGGCCGTAATGACATCGACGCTGAAAATTATACCAGCGAAGCCAATGCTGTAGAACACCTTTGCAGCGGGTCAGTCTGTGCTTAGTGGGAAGAGCAGGAGGACCTACCTGTGCGGCACAGTAGGTTCCAATGTCGTGACACGTCGCAGAGAGGATCAATCCCAGAGTGGCAAACGCCACCATTATTAGGAAACCAATAGATCTATCCCAGAGATTCAAGACTTTCGCCAGCGGCATGTAAGTTGCCGCTGACATGACGCTGGAGACGATCGAGATAACGGGGATCAGAGAGTGGGATTCGAAACCGCTGGTCACGTAGGCAGAGAGATTGCCGGTAATGGAAGATTGGAGGCCATTGACAAGGTACAAGAGCCACATGCTGTTGTTTAACGTAGCTCAGCGGCTATCCTCAAAATATAGATTTGCTTTTGGCTTACAGGAAATAGGCAGCTCCCAGAGAGGTCTTGGACCATGTGAGCGTGATAGCTTCAGCTTGAGTGACACCGTCTTGAGCATCCTCATTTGGCAGCATTTCCCTTGCATCATGATTGACGATTTCAGAAGGGTGCTTGGTATCCGGATATGTGACAGTCTCTGGGTTCGGCACTCCATCGTCCCTAGGAGGCGCAATACCCTCAGCTGGAGGGTGCTCCGGAGACTGGAAGAACTTTTTCTGCCACGACGACAGCATTTTTGAAGAAATAGAACAATGTGCTGTCTACGCTATAGGACCAGAAGAGGGAGAAGAAGTTATAGATTGACGAGAAAAGACAGAGGATCAGCATGGACCGAGCGTCTTCCTCGTGCTTTTCAACTTACTTCCTCCCAACTTGGCAAAATGCAAGGCAACGCAAGATGGCCATGCTGGGATGCGCTAGCTAAAGACGGTGTGGACTCCTTCCAGTGCCGATACGCGGCAGACGACGTTGACACTCTGTTACTAGTCAAGATGACGGCATGACTCTCATCCAATACAAAGCGAGTCGCACTAGTACAGACTACAACTGAAGGGTATGGGTGGGAGTGGATGCTGTAGGATGGCGGAGGTACGTACCTAACCATCATGACAGAGTATACAAGATGATCTGTATTTCATGTATCATAGAATACTGCACGTATGCACTAGTAATGTGGTGGCATGATACACTGTTATCAATCAGTGGGGACTCTGACTGGGTCATTACGGGAAATCTCCGAGACATCTGATTCGATTTTACGGATCAGATAAGTTTTACGTAACATTACGACGAGTATGTCTTGACCGTTGATTGTTCTTGGGCATCAGCGAGCCGAGTAATCACTAACTGCGGTCTCGGAATTAGAGAAAGAGAATTTTCCATCAGAACATGCTTCTTTGGTCCGTGTTCTTTGATGAACTAGTCTCGCCTGTTCAATGAGGTCCAGCACCTTTGCACAGCTTCAACACACAACAGCAAGCGCAGCAGGCATCGCTATCTCATGTCCTCATGAAGCTCGCGCAGAAACTATCGGGCTATCCCCGTCTGCTGCTCGCCGGTAATCCCTCCAAGATTGACCTAGGTCGACTCCTGCTGGGTATTGTCAGCGCAGTCGCTTCAGGAGTCCCATTTCCCTTGATCGGAATTCTGTTCGGCCAGCTCCTCGACGACTTTAACGCAGTGACCTGCGGCGAGTCAGAATCATCAGACTCTGACTCCGACTATCAACATGATATCAACGGCAAGATTCTTATTATCGTGTATCTGGCCATCGCTCAGTTTGTTCTAATCTACGTCCACCTCTCATGCTGGAGTCTGAACGGCGCTCAACTGGCGCAACGCCTGCGGGAAACTTATCTACAGAACCTCCTCCGACAGGAACCATCCTACTTTGATAAACTACCCCCCGGTGAGATCGCATCGCGACTTAATGGCGACATACAGGCTATTCGATCCGGCACGTCGGAGAAAGTGGGGATATGTTTATCGAGTCTGTCATTTTTCATCACCGCATACATCGTGGCCTTTATCAAAGATGCCAGGCTTGCCGGAATGCTCGTCTCGTTGATCCCGGCATACTTTCTCATGTCGTTCGTCGGAAGTCACTATATCGAGAAATATACCGGACGCATGTCGGATTACGCTGCGACTGCCGCGTCCATCGCTTCAGAGGCACTTTCCAACACCGTCGTGGTGCAAGCCTTTGGGGCCAATGCGCGGCTGGAGGGGAAATTCTCCAAGGCACTCAAGGCTGCAGAGACTGAAGGGTTGAAGAAGGCGACGGCGGTTGGCATACAATCTGGAGTGTTATATTTCATTGCATATTCTGCCAATGGTCTGGCGTTCTGGCAGGGGAGCAGACGGATAGCCGAGTCTGTGAGTGACAATACTCACGGTGCCACGGTGGGTGCTACTTTCACTGTGATTTTCATTCTTGTTGAAGGTGAGTTCGATTCAACCTTTGGTAGTGAGCCACTCTAACGCGAACAGCCACCTTGCTCCTTAGTCAAGTTGCGCCCTTCCTCCACCTCTTCGTCGCAGCCGTCGCCTCGTTCCAGAAGTTGCGTGAGGATATTGACCGCGAGCCGATGATTGACAGTACGAGCGGTTCTGGACTTCGGCTTACCCAGGCGGAGGGCGGTTTTGAACTCAAGGATGTTTCCTTCACGTATCCCTCGCGCCCCGAGATTACCGTGCTCGACAACATCAGTCTTAGCATTCCGGCCAACAAGCATACCGCCATTGTCGGTCTATCGGGTAGTGGCAAGTCGACCATTGCGGGCTTGGTGACAAGACTCTACGATCCCACGCAGGGCCAGATTCTTTTCGACGGCCACGACCTGCGTGATATCAATCCTCGTGACTTGAGAAGCTTTTTGAGCCTGGTTCAGCAGGAGCCCTCTCTCCTTGACCGGTCGCTGCTAGAGAACATTGCTCATGGGCTGATCAACTCGAACAATCCGAGCCATGCACACCTGAAGGCAACCCTGTTGAGCAATGACCTGGCCGACCTCGCCAGTGAAGTCAGGGGCGGCAAGGATTTGACCGCTGCAGCAGAGGCGCGGGGTCCAAATGTCGTTGAAATAGTTGGTTTGGTGAACAAAGCTGCGTCGCTTGCGGATGCAGACGGCTTCATCAGTGCGCTGCAACACGGATACGGTACAGTCGTGGGCTCCAGTGGCCGGCTGATCAGCGGTGGCCAGAAACAGCGTGTTGCGCTTGCTAGGGCCCTGGTGAAGGATCCCGCAGTGCTCATCCTAGATGAAGCTACGGCGTCTCTGGATTCACGGAGTGAACAGCGCATCCAGCGGGCAATCTCTAACATTGCCACTGGCAGGACTATCATCACGATTGCCCATCGCTTATCGACAATTACCGGTGCGGACAACATCATTGTCATGCACAAGGGTCATATCGTGGAACAAGGCGAGCATGCGACACTCATGGCTAAGAATGGCACCTACGCTGAGCTTGTCAAACTGCAGACTCTTGCAAGCAAGGATGAAACGACAATCAACATCGACAGCGTCAGCAAGTCTGATCAGGCATCTTCAAGCGAGGCCGACATTGAGAAAAGCGCTGTTCTCCTCGGCGACTTTGGCGACACCGACAAAATTCCAGTCTCGACAACCGAAACTCCTGTAGCCGACGCGGCAGAGGAAGCAGAAGAGCTCGAGACTCCGAAAAAGTCCCTCTGGGCGCTTGCCAAAGGCTACGCACCAGCATTACGACCGCATCTACTTTTTATTTTTCTCGCACTTCTTGGCTCATGTGTGGTTGGCGGAGCCTTCTCTGGAGAGGCTGTGATCTTCGGAAACACCGTTGGCAGTCTGAATCCCTGCCATAGCGCAGATAGCATCCGGTCGAGAGGAAACTTCTTTGGGCTGATGTTCTTCATCCTCGCTATTATTGAGTTCTTCGCCAACGTGGTCAGCTGGTCTGGCTTTGGCTGGGTCTCAGAGAAGATCGTCTACACAGTGCGGGTCTTGTCGTTCCGGTCACTATTCGAGCAGGACCTGCAATGGCATCAGTCCGAGGGCCGCACACCAGCATTGCTTCTGTCCTATATTACCAGAGATGGCAATGCCTTGGCTGGCTTGAGCGGTTCGGTGATTGGCACTTTGTTTTCCATTAGTGTTAACCTCATCGCGGCGATCATTCTGACTCACATCATCGCCTGGAGGATCGCATTAGTCTGTCTGGCACTGGTACCGCTTCTGCTTGGAGCCGGACTGATGGAGCTCCATGTGCTCGGGAAATTTGAGGAGCGTCACGAAAACGCGTACACAAAGTCTGTCGATATCGGCGTGGAAGCCATCACATCCATCAAGACCATCGCATCCCTCTCCCTAGAAGAGGAGACGCTCCGAACCTATCGGCGATCGCTAAAGGGACCACGCAAAGAAACATTCAAGGTCACTGTGCATGCAAGCCTATGGCAGGCAATGACCTACTTCCTCGGCAACCTGGTGAACGCGCTGGCATACTGGTGGGGTGCGAAGCAGATTATTGCGGGCAACTACACGCAAACCCAGTTCCTGATTGTGGTCTTCTCCCTGCTCGTCAGTGCACTCCTGTGGAGTCAAATGTTCGCTCTTGCACCGGAGCTCTCCAGCGCCCGCGCCGCAATGGCCCGGATCCTAAGCCTCATCGAAATCGGCTCGGACAAGATGCAAGGACACGTGCGCAGCCCTGTCTCGAATGTTTCGAACGACCCCGAGGCAACAGCCGAGCCCAAGCCCGTCCCATCAAACCACCAAGCCTCAAGCGTGCAGCTCCGCGATGTCCATTTCGCATACCCCGCCCGACCAGACATCAAAGTACTCAACGGCCTGAGCATTGATATCCGGCCAGGCCAGTTCTGCGCGCTAGTGGGACCCAGCGGCGCAGGCAAATCAACCATCATCTCCCTTGTAGAGCGGCTCTACACCCCCGAGTCCGGTGCTATCCTTGTCGACGGCGTAGACGTCACCAAACACCGCGACGTCTCCTTCCGAGACACCATGGCGCTAGTTCCCCAGGAGAGCGTCCTCTTCGAGGGCAGCATCGCGTTCAACATCGGTCTTGGAGCACGACCAGATCATGAAGCAACGATGGACGAAATCGTCGAGGCGTGCAAGCTCGCCAACATCCACGATGTGATTGAGTCCTTGCCGGACGGGTACCAGACGCTCTGTGGACCGAACGGGAGTCAGTTCTCTGGGGGTCAGAAGCAGCGGCTGTCGATTGCCAGGGCGCTGGTTCGGAAACCGAAGCTGTTGATTCTGGATGAGTCGACGAGTGCGTTGGATGCGGAGTCGGAGAAGCTGTTGCAGGATGGGTTGGAGAAGGCCGCGAAGGGGATCACGGTCATTGCGATTGCGCATCGGTTGCATACGATTCGTAAGGCGGATGTGATTTTCTTGATTGAGGGGGGACAGTGTGTGGATCGGGGGACGCATGAGGAGTTGCTGCAGAGGTCAGAGAGTTACAGGGCGAATGTTATGCATCAAACCGTGGCGTAGTTATTGATACATATTTAATCCTTACATTTCATAGACTTGATTTATCCAAATATACCATCGTTTAATAAGTGCTCTGCAATGAAGACTTACAATCATAAATCAATCAACCATAAACTATCTATCCCCAGATCGTCACTGTATACTAAACAACTTGCTATCAAGCAACACCTCTTTACTCTGACCAGCCAACTCCAGAACCGCAGCAGCCAATTCCCCTAGAACCTCGTCTACAAACATCACATCCCTCTCACCACCAACCACACCAACATGTATCTCTCCGTCCTTCACAAACGAAACAGCCTTGACCGGATACGCCGCATCGCCATGCGGGTTCGCAATGTCCACCCGACAAGTCCCCCCACCAAACGGCATCATCTCGAAATCCTCCCAGTCCTGATGATGCACGATCGAATCAAAGCATTTCCTTCCTGAGCCCCACCCCGCGAGCGTAGCGATCTTCTCAAAGCCGAGGAAGTCATGCGCCGCAGACTCGGCAGACTGCGTCTGGACGAAGTTGAGCAGGTCGCTTGCGGTCCAGTCGGGCTGGAAGGGGACCCGGACGGGGGTGAGCTGGTAGCAGGGACCCATGACGTTCTCGGCGTTGGGGATGTCGAGGGTGCGGCCGGAGGTGACGCTGCCGAAGGTGACGTCTGGTGTTTGGAGACGGCGAGCGAGGACCATGGCCCAGGCTGCTGTGAGGAGGTTTGCGGTGGTGATTTCCTTGAGGGGATGGATGTTGACGGGCCGGGTGTGGAAGACTGCTTTGTCGGTGGGATGGGAGGAGGGTCCGTCGAGGGTCGATAGTGAGGAGTTGGAGAGGAGGTTGCCCCAGTAGGTCGTTGCCTTGCTTTGGATTGGCTCTTCGCTGGTCTGGGCCATGTACACCGAGAACGGGGAGAAGGTGGCGAGCTGGGTGCCGGTGTATAGGGCGTCTAGGTCTTGGAGTAACCTGGGCAGGGAGACGCCATCGTACTGGGCGTGGGATAAGCCTATGACGAGGCAGGATTCGCCGTTGTTTCCCTCGACGTGGAAAAGTCGGAGGAATGGACATCCTGACTGGAAGTTGGATTCGATGTCCTCCCTGCAGAGGCTGGCGACGTATTGATCGAGCTGCTTGTCAGCCTTGTGTGCGCGCACGGGAATTTCCAACTCATTCAAGACAACCTGCAAGAAGCTGGATTCGTGTGATATGAAGACGGTACGGAGAATCTCGTGCGTCTTAACCAGGTCGCTGCACGAACGGAACAGCCGCTCTCTGTCAACGCTGTTGTCAAAGTACAGCATTGTATACTGGATCGACGTCCTCGGCGGCTGAATGGTTGCACTGATATCCAGAGCCTGGGAGTCGGTCACCGGCAACACGTCTCGAATGGGCCAGTTTTGGTCCCCAAGCTGTGGTCGGACAGTGTCGGTTAGGAACTGCTGAACGTCCGGGACACGGAGCGTCGAAAACGGCTGATATGAATTGACTTTCTCTGTTGAGCGTCTATCTACCTTCAACACTCTGGCAGCGTCGCCGAGACGCATGTGCCGGAAGATATCAGCCACGGACAAGCTGTGGCCTTGCGCTCGGAGACTCGACACTAGCTTCATTGCAAGCACGGAATCACCTCCTCGCCGGAAGAAATTGTCGTCCACGTCGATCTGCTCCGGATCCACACGAAGCACTTTGGCCCATGCAGACCGTAGAATGCTTTCTGAGGCTGATAGGTGGTTTTGGATTGTAGCCTTGGTCCAGGCGTTTCTCAGACCATGACGAAGCTGGTTGAGGGTTTGTGGAGTAACCTGAGAGGCGATCTGATTGAGCAAACTGTGGTCGATATCGCCCATCGTATTGGGCAGTTTCTCTACCACGATGTAAGCGGACGGAGCCATATATGACGGAAGCGAGTCTCGCATGTATTTGTCCAGCTTTTTCAACGCTGCAGCAAGTCTGCGCGGGATCATCGGACAAATTGTGGTCTGGAAGTCTTGACCTGGCGAGTCGCACACTATCTCGCGCTTCTGCGACAGGAGCTCAACACAGGCTTCCTCCGCAGCCGGTTGCTCAATGAACATAACCAGCTCCTGGTCGGATGAAGATCGCACTACAGTAGCAGCAGCACGGATTGTCGGCGGAAGATGTTCTGCGAGGTGCCTTTCAATCTCTGTGATGTCCACTGCATGCCCTTGAACAGGAACAACATTCTCCTTCCTACCAACAAACACTAAACTGCCGTCTTCTCGCAACTGAACCATGTCGCCAGTTGCTTGCACTCTGCCAGTTCGGCCAGCACAGGTAGAGCTTCCAGCCACAAGCCAGGCAGGGGAATCAACCGTGTCACTGGAAAGAAGGGCTCCTTCAAGCCAGAGCTCACCAACACAGCCGATAGGCGAGAGGAGGGACGGGTTTCGAGGATTACAAACCCAAGGAACAACCGCGGGAGGATAGCTTGAACCAGGCTTTGTGCTTGCATTCGCACGCAACCTACTGGTTGCTTCGTCCAGAGACAAAGGTGGGCTCCGATTCCATCGCCAGATCTGGTTCAACTCGGCTTCGGGGAGACACGAGATCTCGTCAACCCTCCGGGAAAGACCTTTACTCAACTGCGAGCAAGCGGTCTCAAGCTGCGCAAGCATCCGTTCCATCTGCCTGATCTCAATCAAGCTGCTGTCAAAGCTTGCGCAAACCCGGAAACCGCCCTTGCGAATCCCGCAAGCCAGCATCAGCGGATACGGGTTGAAATGCAGCGCTTCAAGAACCACGTCCCCTCTCTCAACACCCAGTTCGCTGCCGACATACTCTGGTTCAGGCTGAATGACCAGACCCGTACCAGTTTCGCACGCGTATTGCGCATCTTGGCTAACCTTGCGGATATTCTGCATGCCCAAATGCTGGTATGGGGTACGGGCCAAAACACTCTGCTGCACGGCTTGGAGGTAGGACTCCACAGTACTTCCCCGGTGAATGCGCACGCGGATGGGGACCGTTGCAATTAATGGTCCAACAATGCTTTCAACTCCAGGTAGTGGGATGTCGCGACCTGTGAGGGTCTCGCCGAACACGATATCGTCGCTTCCGGTGTATTGGGACGCGACGAGCGCCCAGGCGCCGCGAATCAATGTCGCCATGGTAAATGATGATCCGGAACTGGTATCAAGGGAGACTTGACGCTCCACTAGGGCGTCCGGCGTAGGCACAAAGTCTCTGGAGGGTAGACGCGGGAATTGGGGCCCGACGGCGCCTTTCAGCTCCCGCCACCAGAACTCCTGCACTGCGGCGTCATCCGAGTCGCGCACGTAATTGACAAAGTCCCGCATCTGCGTCTTTACCTCGACTGGCTTCCCTTTCAGGGCGTCGCTGACTTGCTTAAGGATGATCGGCTCTGACCACCCATCGTACAGGACGTGGTGAATAGTCCAAACCATGTATCGCTTGCCGTCGGCTGAGTCTTCAACGATGGCGTAACGGGCCAGACTCTCTCCGAGATTCATCTTTTGGGTTCGGTCGTTCTCTAGATATTCCGCTAGACTTGAGGCTTGCGTCCAGGAAATGCTGTTCTTGAGTACAACTTGCTGAAGACCAGGCTCTTGCAACTGGGCCACTCGTGTCCGTAGGATGGGGAGTGCGGCAACCACGTCCTCCCATGCCTTCCTCCAGTCGTCGAGGTCAATATGCGACGGGATACATAGAACTCTCTGTGCCACGTAGGGCTTGACTGACTTGAGCGAGAAAGTGAAAAGAGACTCCTGTGTTGGCGTACAGGGGTAGATGTCCTCAATATCTGCAGGGCCAACTCCGCAGGGCTCTGCTGCCTCTACGCAGGCACTCTCGACATCTGACGTGATCATCGAGAATGCCGGGACTTTCCTTTGCACGTCGACGTCGCAATCACGAACAACGCTGGCCATGGCTGACAGGGTAGGATTGCTAAACATGCTGGTGACACTGAGGTCGAGACCCTGGGACCGACATACAGAGGCCAGTTTCATGGCTGAGAGGGAGTCTCCACCCAGAGCGAAGAAGTTGTCCTGTAGACAGATAGAATCCGCTTGGAGCTTCAACGTCTGGCTCCATGCCTGCCGCAAGCGTCGCTCCAGATCACTCAGCTCCCGAGTTGCGGTGTTCGTAACATCCTGGTCCAGCTGGCGCAGGTCAACTGTTGCACCGAACTGCCTCAGTCTCTTGCGGTCTGTTTTGCCCGAAATCAACGTAGGGATGCGGTTGACAGGGATATACGCCGTTGGCACCATGTATCGAGGCAATACCTTTGCCAGCTCCGCATCAGCTTCTGACAGCGCCCTTCGCAGCTCCTCGGGAAGCTCTGCCGCCTCGAGTTCGGTATGGTCATGTCCCTTGGTCGTCTGAGCAGCAACAAATGCCACCAGCGTCGGTTGTCCCCCAGACGCCTGGGGTACAATCACCTCGGCGATCACAGTCGGCTCCGAGGGCAATCTAGCTCTCAATTGGCTTTCGATCTCCCCGAGCTCTACCCGTTGTCCCCGCAATTTGACTTGGGTATCCTTGCGTCCCACGAAAACAATACCGCCTGACCCATCCGGGTCATATCGACCCAGATCACCGGTCTTGTACAGACGGCCCCGACGACCGTGGTAACCTTTGTGGCCCGCAATCAACCAAGAGGGGTCTTCAATAAACGCTGCTGTAGTTTTCTCCGGATCATTCAGGTAGCCCTGTCCCACTATGGGACCTTCTACCAGCAGCTCTCCTACCGCGCCGACCGGCACGAGAGACTCATGGTCATTAGGGTCGACTATCCAGATTACTGCCCCATTACCAGGGCCAATGGAGATATAGTCTCTCCCCGTTGCCGCGCTACTATTCACTGTGCATCCAATCGTGCATTCGCAGGGACCGTAGCCGATAATAATCCTGGTGTCCTGACCCCAGAGATTGACATCTCTCGCTGAGACGGCCTCTCCTCCGAGACCAAGACCACTGAGCGAGGATATTACATCTGCACCTAGAATACGGGCTACCGAAGGCGTCAGGCCCGCATAGTTGACTTTCATCCGCCGTATCACGCCATTGATGTCGTTCAGGCGGTCTTCGTCGGATGGAATGCACAGACAGCCACCGTTGCCCAGGGTCAGAAGCATACTGTCGATGCTGACGTCGAAGGCGTAGGAGGCAAAGTCGAGAACGCGGGAATCCTCCGTGTAGCCGACAGCATTGGCCCGGGGAATAGCACTACTGGTGTAGGTTTCGTGGGAGATTTTGACTCCTTTCGGAGTACCTGTGCTGCCGGATGTAAAGATTATGTACATCAGGGCGGACGAGGGAACCGTTGGTAGGGGTGTGGCGTTCTGTTCGGCGGACAGACTGCTGAACGTGTTTTCCTCCACGATGAGCACTTTTGCATTGGGTATGATCTCCGTCGCCAGGTTGTACTGGCCCCGAGATGAAACCATCATCTTCGCGCCGACCTGTTGGGTCATGTTCTGCAATCGCGCAAGTGGAAGCGTCGGGTCCATTAGTACAAACGTCGCGCCAGCTTTCATTACGGCCAGAACCGCGACGATCGTCCATCTGGATTTCTCAAAGCAGACTGGTAAGACATCATGCAGCCCGACTCCCATATCTATCAGTGAGCGCGCGACGAATGATGAATACTGATCAATCTGCCTGTATGTCAGGCTGCCGTCCCAGGATGCGATTGCTTCTTTGTCGGGGAACTTCTGAGCCTGGTCGGAGATTATCTCGTGCATGCAGAAATTGTACGTGGGTGGCAGGCCGTGATTCCAGCGCCATATCTCGTCGAGATCGTATGTGGTAGGTCGAAGACAGTCTTGGATGGAGGCATCGGAATTGAGAATGCACAGCCTAACCGTGTCGATGAGGGTCCTGACGTATCGCGTCACTGTAAACGGCAACATATTCTCAGAGTGCCATGTCGGGCGAATCTTGGGCAGCCCATTCTCGAAAGAGACTTCTAGGTGAAGTAACCCCTTTGTTACCGCAGTCAGCTAGCTTCTGGTATTCAACATCCACGCATCGACTCACTTCATCTTTTGCTTCGTCTGACGTCTGGGAAAGGGAGCTAGTGCTCAGAAGCAGAGATGCTGGCGCCGACGGACTCGATGCGTCTGCGGTAATATGCCGAGAGACAGCTGCCGCAGTCTCCTCGACACTACTTTGTAACCCCGCCACTACTTCATTCATAGCCAGACATCTAGGTACCGGCTCCTCTTCTGGATACCTATATGCCCATTCGTACCGAATCTGGCCGCCTTCTCGTGTCCGCAGGAGCGCAATGAGCCACGATAAAAGCACGATTTCGTCTCTCATGCCTGTGGGACTCGAGGTCTTGTCGGATGCGAGGCCAGCCACCTCGAATGACCGGGCTGCCGTTAAGTCATATGACTGATTGCAGTGGTATATCTGATTGTGAATGTCATCTTGCTGTATTGAACCCATTGTCCAGCTGTTCTAGTCTTGGATCCTGGAGCGTTATTCCTGAGAACGGGAGATGTTTGCGATGGATGACTAAAATGATTTGACATGCGTTATATAATGCAGAGCCTAGGCTATTGGCATTATTCCACCGATGAGCGGCCGGAAACACTGTGTAAAGCAGTCTACACATTTACCGAGATTGCCGTGACCGTGACCGGATGGATACCTACGTGTCTTCTATGGAGGGGGAACGAGCATGTATCCCATGGTGCAATCTCACTGTGGTTAGTGATATTACGAGGAAAGTGGGTAAGCGTACATACAGTATTACTGAGTACATAAATACACGTCACGTATGCTATTACACTCTCGTACGAAACAAGGTACGAATACATTCAGTACCCTCTCTATTCATGATCAATATTCCCTACTCGAGCTACCTTTAATACAGATGGGCTGTATAAAATGGCGCACTTAGCTGTATTCCTTCATTCTGGCACAATTTACGACCACCTGCAGCAGTTTCATAACTTGGACGGCCTCCACTGTGGCTTTCGCTTCTCCACAAATGCTCGTACTCCCTCGTGGAAATTGTCGCCAGCCATGAGCTTTGCATACCACCGGTCAACCAGTGCACTGCTAGCCTCTTCTACACTGGCCATTTCCCACCCGTAATGCAGCCCTTCCATCGTAACACGCACGCTGTCCGGACTATTCCTCGAGATGGCGGTTGCAATCTCCACCGCCGTCGCCAATAACCGGCTATGCTCCACCACGCGATTCACCAGCCCCCAACGCTCGAGCTGGGAGGCAGAAAAGCTCAACCCACTCAGAGCGATCTCGGCTGCTCGCTGTTTCCCTAGCACGCGGACCAGCCGAGGTAGCGAGCCTGCGACGGCGGCGATTCCTCGCTGCACTTCGGGGAGACCAAAGGTGGCGTTTTCGCTGGCCACCACGATATCGCAGTTGGCTACCATCTCGAAGCCGCCTCCGAGACAGTATCCGTTGACGGCAGCGATGATTGGTTTGTTGCTTCGTCGGCGAGGGAGGCCGGCTAACCCGGGGGCTGTCATTTCGTTGGTGATACCGCGCGCGTTGAGGTCGTTCCATTCTATGGGATGTATTGTCAGTTGATTTCATTCGAATAGAGATGAGAGGAGCGTACCCTTGAGGTCAGCGCCCGCAGAAAAGGACTCGCCCGTGCCGGTAATAATGGCCACATGTAGAGCAGGCTGTGTGTCGAACCATGTCCATAGGCGTTGTATCTCGGCGCTCGTCGCAAGGGATATGCAATTTCGTTTCTCTGGACGGTTGAGTGTGAGAAGGAGAATGTGAGGTGTTGGAAACGAGACGAGGCATCCTTGTACTGTTGGATGTGCTTCTGTTGACATTGCTGATGTCTGCAGGATCCGAGATCTTAGCAACGTAGTATACAGTCTGAGACCGGATTTATGGCGATTTAAGCACTCCGTTAACGGTTCTCAATGAGGAATAGTGTTCTTATAATCTTGTCCATAGGGATCAAGTAATTTAAGTCATAATTGGGGCTGGACATAGGATTATACCGGATGGTCGGTATCTTCTAGACTCCTGTCTCCACTCTCTACCGCGGCCTCTGAATATTCCTCGGTCATGTCTTACCTATATGTACTTGTCCTACATCTTTGCTGCTTGCAGAAGAATTATCTTACTCGCAGACTCATTGCGCGATGACGACTCAAAGCAGCATCGAGCTTCCTCAAATCAATATGACCACTGCCGAACCAACCTCGGCCAACAAGCGGACATATCCCTGGGTCAAACTTCCTCATCCATATCTCACCAGTTATGCGATCCATGTTGTTTCTGAATCCACACCCCGGGTGCTTCAATTGCGACTACATGACGATCAGAAGGGACAGGCGCTCCCAGAGCCTCTGCACTCGGCCTCGTTGACCTACACAGACATTGCCTTTGACGAGACCGCCCAGGAAATCCCAGATAACGACAATAGCCCATGGGCGCGCAGTCGCAGAGCTCCCGGAACCTCCTTCCACTGGACTGGCCAGGAGCCACCGACTCTGGGACAGATCTGGAATGTCATCCACGCCCTCTTCCTGACATATCCCCAACACGAGATTGTCCGCTTGGATCTGAACGGGTCTGACAAGGATATTATCCGTGAGGAATGCCTGCGCACTGGGCTGGTCGTTCCCTTCCCTTCTCCCCGAGTTCCCTTCGGTACTGAGAACCGGCCCTCCAACACCGAGACACTCATCCTACTACGCTCTGCCTTCTGGCAAGGAGCCGGCTCACCGGTTGGACCACGTCCGATATGGGCCGTCGACCACGGGACTCACGGCCTGCTTCGACGATCGGGAAGCTCCTATCCCCCTCTCGCTCAAAACTACGAGTTCTCCATGAAGTTCCCCAGCGAGAGAATCTACACCCGGCACCCTATCCGCCCTCAGAAACCCACCCCAGGCTCACTAGTCTACAGCCGCTACATCCCGCACCTGGACCAGCATTTCTCACTCATGGTGGTCGACTGGCAAAACGAAGAGCACCTGCATCTCTTCCACAAATGGCAGAACGACCCGCGCGTCGCCAAGGGATGGAACGAGACCGGCGACCTGGAGCACCACCGCAAATACCTGCGCCAGCTCCACGAAGACAAGCACGTCCTGTGTTTATTCGGACGGTTCGACGAGTTTCCATTCTCCTATTTCGAAGTATATTGGGCCAAGGAGGACCACTACGGAGCACACTACGACGCCGGCGACTATGATCGTGGACGACATTCGCTCGTCGGCGAGTCCAGCGTCCGCGGCGCGTACAGAGTTAACGCGTGGTGGTCGAGCGTGATCCACTATATTTTCCTCGATGAGCCGCGGACGATGTGCGTTGTTGGGGAACCCAAGGCAACGAATACCACTGTCCTGTCGTATGAGAATGCGCATGGCCTGACGGTCCAGAAATACGTGGATCTGGGCCATAAGCGATCGGTCCATGTGTATTGCAGCCGGGAGAAATGGTTTCAGCTGTGTCCACTTTTCTGGGATGGGAGGGAAAGACCGCTGGAGAGTTCGGATCGGATGGCGTGGGATGCGAAGCTGTAATCACTAGGCTTAATTTAATTTCATTTAATGTAAAACGAGATAATTGCATCCTGAGGAGGGTACGGGGTACTTCAGTGTAGGAACTAGAGTGTGATAAGACTCAAACACCACCAATGACCGGTCCAGGCTCATGTGCAGCTTGTCATAATCTAGACCATATTATCAATCTAATCAGATATTTAGCCGAGTCCACAGCCAGTCAGTCCTGTGGAGCCATGACTGTCAGCCCTGCCAGCTAACCGAGCTCGCCCGATCTCATTCGGTCTCGGACCAAGTCTCTCTGTGTAGCAAGGATCACCTTTCCATCTACTTGCAGAATCTCGCTTAGTTGGGCATTTTTAAGCGAACTACTGGTTTTCCCCACACAGTGAGGCTTTCCATGACACATAGATTAGCGTTTTCATACAGTTTACGGAGTAGTATTGTGGGAAGAGTCCAGGCACATTCCCTGGTTCAGTCGTAGTGCAAAGTTATCTGATCCGAAGCCAGTGGGCTGTACACCGGAATTGCCCGATGGAGATACACACATTACACGGTTTTCTCCCATTGGCAGCCCGGTAGGGCCTGGCCTCCTTGGTTGAAAACGTAGAGTGCTCCATAGTTGGATCAGATAAGAGTGGGCGTGTAATGTCTGTTACAGTATGGTGAGATTACCTGCCAAGCTTACGGTACAATACATCGTGTTTAAACATGGTGTGAGATACAGGGGTACTCGTCTATTGAACCAGCTTAAGTCACAAGCCTAGGCCAAGGTTAAGAAGCTCATGACTGTGCATGTACCTGTGCTTTCTGCTGTTCTTGGCCTATATGATGGAATCAATCATACCTACGGAGTACCGCACCTATCTCGCGTCCAAGACCTATAGTCTCTTCATGAAACCATGATCCCTGACTCTTTCTTTTCCTCTGTAGAACCACTCCTAAAGAAGTCCGATGCTGCTACTTTCGTCTAATCCCTCAACAAAGCATTGTCACTCGAACTGTGTGAGAACCGAGAAGTTTTCAGTGTGCGAAACTGGCGTTTACTCGGTCTAACCCGAAGCAGGGGTTGTAGCCGAACAACATCTAATCAGATCCGCTTAGTCTTGTCCCAAGAAATCTAATCAGATCTAGTCCTTCCGTTAGGGAGCCTGGTGTACGTAACTGGTTCCTAGCTAACTCCACTTGCTATATCTTTTATGACCAACGTAGCAGGTATTATACCAAGTCAATGTATTGTTGAGATGTATCTGTATGAGTATGACAAGGTCCCACTATGTATCGTATGTTAGATTGATAACGGGCTTCAGCTCAGTGCCAACCCATCAGAGTGCAGCAGATGAGACACTGAGACAAACGGGAACCTGCAGTGCCGATCTCGGACATTTATCAGATTGGACGAGGGGCATGGCACCAATGCATTGCTGGATACGCTCTCTGCTGTTCCCTGCAGGCTTTCTTCTCCATCCCCAGCTTCAACCACAAACAAAACGTCCAATTGCTGTTCTATACACATTCGATATGTACTCAAAATTCTGGCCCAAGGGCGGTCTGCCAGGCATTCTACACCACTACGTACGTTCCCTCCCCTCGTACAGCGCAACAGACAGACTAACAGACCTGCAATTTAGACAGAAACCCTCGTCACATTCGAATACACCACAACCACCACCCGCAAACCACACAGTCTCCTCTTCGTCGGCGGTCTCGGCGATGGCCTAGCAACAACATCCTACCTGGCGGATCTAGCTCACGCCCTCCAACCAACGGAATGGTCCCTCTTCACCCTGAACCTGACCTCCTCCTATCAATCCTGGGGACTGGGGCACCTCGACCGAGACACCAACGAGATCGCACAGTGTCTGAACTACATCAAGGAGTACAAAACAGATAAATTCGGCGGCAGCACCAGCGGCGGGAAGATCGTCCTCATGGGCCATTCAACTGGCAGCCAGTGCGTGCTTCACTACCTGTCCCGACCAAATCCGCACACGCACACCCCCGCCTTCGACCCCTCCCTTGAGCATATCGAGCGAATGCCGCTCGACGGGGCGATAATGCAGGCGCCTGTGTCGGACCGGGAAGCGATCCAGTGGGTCCTTGCCGAGGGGTTGGGAGATAGGACGCCGGCGGACATCCGGCCTGTGTTTGAGAAGTTAACTATCATGGCGAGGGAGGCTGCTCGCGACGCGGAGGCTAGCACTGATGTCCTGCTGCCGTTGGCGATGACTTCGCTGGTATACCCGGCTCATACGCCGCTGAGTGCGCGGCGGTTTCTGAGTCTGACGAGTCCAGAGAGTCCAGAGTCGCCGAGTGAGGATGATCTGTTTAGTTCGGATCTCGGCGATGAGCAATTGGGGAAGACGTTCGGGATGATTAGGGAGCAGGGTCTGCTGAGGGGGAAACTGATGGTGTTGTTTTCTGGGGCGGACCAGTCGGTTCCGGCCTGGGTTGACAAGGATAGGTTACTGTCTAGGTGGAGGAATGCCACAGATCATAATGGGGAAGCCGAGATATGGGACGAAAACAGTGGTATAATACCGAATGCGTCTCATGCGTTGAGTAATGATGATCAGGCTGAGCCTCGGAAGTTTCTGGTGGACAAGGTACTGGGATATCTTTCGAATTTAGTGAAACCTTAGCGGTATCTTTGGAATATACAAAAAAAGCGAAAATAAAAGGCACTTAAGTCATTCATAGTGTAAGTGGCGACGATTAAGAGGATTGCTTTGAGACATGGATTTAGGAATGATATTGTCAGCTCAACACAGATGACCCCGACTCGAGTAACATCATTTGAACAAAACAAAAGTCTGCAGAGGGGACATAGCGGCAACTTCAGACTGCCGACCTGATAGCTCGAGCAGGACTTCCCACTGCGATACTGTACGGCGGGATATCTCTCTTGACCACGGAGCCAGCACCGATGGAGCACCCTGATCCAATGGTCGCCCCAGCCACGATAGTCACATTCGCTCCAATCCAGCAATCATCACCGATAATGACTTCCCTGGTGAACTCCATTCCTCGATGTGTGCGACGTGCTTCGATCTTCGTCTCGTGCTCGCCCGTGATGATGTTTACATTCCGGCCAATCTCCACGTTGTTTCCGACGGTGACCAGTCCACAGTCCAGGACAGTCAAACTGCTCCATCAACTTCATCCGGTATTATTTGTTGGAAGCACGACTTACTTGAAGTTCGCATAGAAACCATCTCCAACACTGATGTTACAGCCATAGTCCACAAAGAGAGGAGGCTCGATATAGATTCCCCTTCCTGCCCGTCCAAACAACTGTCTTAATGTCACCTCCCTCTGCGCAACGGTCTCAGAGAACGGCACATCGGGTTTAGGAGGAGCATTGAACTCCGACATTAAGAAGCGCGCCTTGGTGCGACCCTCTATCAGCTCCGATGCGAGGGGACTATATCTGTGCAACGGCTTAGCAGTGGTTCGGTGTTCTGAGCGATGTCCTTACAGTACCCCTGATATCATCTTCTCATATTCCTCGCCCCAGCAGATACCTTGAAGGCTTTTGGCCTTTTCGATGATCTGGTTGTCTTTCTCTGTTTTGGGGATCATTGTGATTGTAAGAGCTTGAGTCCGGAGTTTGGAGGTATGTTGGTTATGCTGGATTGTCGGGATTTATATACCAATGTCGCTGTCATTGTTTGTATAGATTGAGATAAGCTTGTCTGGTGACCACTTCTCGTCTGTGTTGTACTCGTCGGTTTAGACCTACAACGAGAAGCAGGATACATGCACCAATAGGACCCCTTCCAGTGGCTGCCAGAATACGAGCACATAAAGCTATCCTTTCATGAGGGAAAGTCGGCCCTAAATTCCGGAGACAAATATCAAACCTAGACATACCATAAATGAACATTGTTGCAATGCCATACCAATGTCCACCAGTAAGGAACGAAGGTATAGATGCAATCCATTGTGTCAAGGCCGAAGTTTACCCGCAGGACAAGATATATATATAGTCATGAGATCAATGAGATGCGGCATGTGAGCAACGCAGTGAGCCAAAGAAACCTAATCAAAATATGAGAATGGAGATGTCTATGATGAAATACGAGAATTTAGAACAAACATTACATATTCCTTGAATCAGAGAGTGGTAGGTGATGATGGTTGCAAGGCGTAAAGAGTTGGATTCCGAATGTATTCTCATGTATTCAAATTATGAAAATCTGCAGCAACAAATCCTCGATGGTCTAACGGTCATGATTTCCGCTTGTCACTCAATAGAGAACGAGCGCGGGAGACCAGGGTTCGACTCCCTGTCGGGGAGATTTCTTTTGCTTTTTCCTTTTTCTGTCCCCTTTTGTTCTTTCCTCCACATCTATAAACGACTTAATTTTCACCTTACTTTCTGTTAATTCCACTCCACTTTAGGATAATTTTCCCCCCCTCCTGCAGCAACTAGGTGGTCACTCATCAGAGCAGCACAAACCGAATCTGCTGGCAAACAAAATACCGCATCACAATATTCTATATTATTCGATCAGAGAGCGGCACACAGGTCAAGCCAACAGGTCCCTGAGCTCCACTCCAAGCCTGAGGCTGAATCTCGACCTAAAATTAGGAGACTCGCAATTTCGGAAGGGGACCCAAAGTGGACCGTGGCCGAATTGCTGATGGTCCCTGAATCATGCTGCATCTTTCCATGGGATTTCAGAACTTGGATAAAAGTCCTGTGATGGAAGGTGCTATATGAGCCATAATCGACGATGCGTCAGACGATTAGATCATTTCGAACGCAGTCTCGCAGCTCATAATTGGATCAAATGCATCTCAATCCCGTAGTTTCAGCCTCTTCTTTCTCTAGTCAGCCATCGCTTAGTCTAAGCTCATTGGGCCAGGTCTAGATTGCCTAAAGCCAGACTTATAAGACTACTCAAGTCCCCCGCGTTGTCAACATTACCTCCTCTTCTATCTCAGACCACCCCTGTCCTTTGAATAGTCAGTCACTCGTTAACGTATTACTTCGCATCTGATACCCCCTCTTCTACGAACCCCTCCAGCAAAATGAAATTCCTCCTCCTTCTAGCGACAACCCTCGCCTCCACCGTCTACGCCCGCACCGACCTGAAAGGCTGTATCTCCTCCCAAACCCACAACCAATGGAACGAAGCCAGCATGATCTGGTACGTCCCCGGCACAGGCGAAATCTGCGACATCCCCGACTGCGGCGGCGGTCGCGCCCCGCCCAAGCATGATAATCCCGCTTGCCCGGGGCAGTACACCGGTACCGCGACCTACGAGCCGAGCTATCTCCCCGGATATGGGCCTGGAGCGGCTGCGTCTACGCCCACGCTTGCTGCGACGGCGAGTGCGTCGACCACAGGGGACGCGATGACCACAACGTCGAGCGAGGCAAGTAGTCTGGTGATTACCGCTGCGCCGAGTATGACTGCCAGTGCGACGGCGACGATGAAGACGAGTATCAAGGCGGGAAACTCGTCTAGTGTGGCCTCGACGACGACTAGTTCTGCTGGTGCTACTGGGACAGGGAACGGTGCGGGGATTCTCGAGTTGAATGTGGTTGGGGCTGTGGCTGCTGCTGCCTTGGCTGTCGCGGCTTTGTAATTATCATGATTGAGAAGAAGGGGTGTATAATACTTTGGATACTCAGGAAGCACATCAATAATGTCAAAATCATTAACTTTTATCTATATACAATCTTTTAGATCAATCACGAGCGAAACGATCCCAGAACATGACCCACGGACGCCTCAGCATTCTCCATGACCTTAGCCAACAACTTCTCAATCGCCTGTGTCTCCTCCTGTACTTGTTCCTTCTCATAAACACGTTTGTCAAAGGCAAACTTGAGCTTATACTCATTTACATCCGCTGTCTTGACAACCTCAAACACTACCGCATATGGCTGCGGCATCGTCACCTGGGACTTGGCCATCACAATCCACTTCTGATATTGCTTTGCTGTCGCCGGGGCCGGTTCAAATGGCTGGAAGAGGAAGAGAGTCTTGTTTGAGAATCCTTCACGCGTCGTTTCACAGGCTTCGTGGATCTCATCCATGCCGACCGTACTGTTTTCGGTGTATTGCCAGAATTCATCCTGGGTTTGACGCAGGAATTCTGACACAGGCATTGAGGGGTCCACTTCTGACCGCATGGGAAGGAAGTTCGCACAGGTGCCGTTGATGGTTTGAGGGTCAGGCAGATCAATGTTGCGACCTGTGTAGAGGTAGTCGAAGGCGACGTCGCGTTGGTTGCTGCGCAGCGCCAGCCAGAGCTGGAAGATGGACTGGAAGATGATGGAGACAGTGGCACCGGTGGACTTGGCGAACGCATCAAATTCAAGGTTGATGGTGTGGACATGCACAGAGTTGATGCGTGGTTCGGTGGCACTGCTGCTGGGGAACTCGAAGGCAATAGGGCGCTTCTCAGATTGCTTCCAGAACGACAGCGTGCGGGACTTGTCCATCTGCCAGATGTGGAATGCAAAGTCTTTGAATGGAGTGAAGCGGTCCACAGGAACATTGTCTTGGTAAGCCTCAAAGTGCTCGCCGAATATGCGGAGAAGCGTTCCGTCGTACAGGCCATGGTCGAGCTTGGTGACAATTTCGGTCTCGCCTGTCGACAAATGGAGAATGGCGTAGCGAATAAAGGGCTTGCCAAACACAAACCGGTAGTCGTCAAGAGACTTGATGATTTGTTGTCTCTGCTCATCGCCGACGGCTTCATAGATCTCGACCACGGGAGTTGCGTCGCGGAGAACAACGCCATACCACTTTCCATGACAGCGAGTAAAAGTCGTGCGTAGAATCTCGTTGGTCGTTGTCAGCTGTCGAACGAGGTTAATCCATTGTTTTGGTGCAAAGTCACGGCCGACCTTCCGGACTGTCATCAGACTCCACAAGGCCTCGGGATGAGCGCCCTGGGTCAGGAACTCGGCCTGTCCCGGCGGGCAAGAATAGATGTACTCATACTCAGTCACTTGCAGACCAGCGGCAGAGATAGCAGCATCAATCTCCGAGGGAGGAGTGAAAGTCTTCTGTGGAATCTGTTGTGCCTCGTCCGACTCGCCCTTCAGCTGGTCGGCCATTACACCAAGGCTAGTGTATTTGAGCACATCTCGCACGGAGATCTTGAGTTGCTTGCGTCTGAGCCAGCTGACGAGATTGATGGCGGCAATGGAATCGCCACCGAGGCTGAGGAAGTCGGCTTCCAAACCAAATTCATCGTCGGCAAGCTGCAGTGTTTCAATCCATCCTTGCTGCAGCACCTTTTGCGTCTCAGACACCAGAGGGATAACCGCACCCTTTGACTGCGCAGCGCCGACCTTATCAAATGAGAACTTGGTCAGTTCGCCCTGACTCAGCGACTGCACAATCGCCTTGAGCTGCTTGCGGTTGGCCTTGCCGGAGGGAAGTCTTGGGAGCGACGAGAGAGGGACGATTGCCTTGGGAATCATGTACGGAGTAAGGCCAGTGAGCTTGGCTCGGACACGCTGCACGTTCTCAGCAAAACCATCCAGCGGAAGGATCTCACCCGGCTTTTCGGAAGAAGCACCATCGAAAACGGCGACCGCAACAAGATGAGCAGTGCTGTTCTGCTTCCAGACGGTCAACACACAGTCCTTGATCTCACCAGTCCGCAAGAAGGCCTGTTCTATCTCTCCCAGTTCGATTCGATGACCGTTGATCTTAACCTGGTCGTCCTTGCGGCCCAAGCACTCAATGTCTCCGTTCGGGAGATAGCGGGCCAAGTCACCACTGCGGTATAGGCGTCGGCCGTTGAGCACTTCACTCTCGATGAAAGCGGCACTCGTAATATCAGGCTTCTTGAAATACCCTTGCGCGAGCTGCGGCCCGAAGAAGCACAGCTCTCCGACAGCGCCGTAAGGAACTGGACGGACTCCATCCGCTTTGAGAACGATAGCACCCACAGACGCGAGCGGCCTGCCAATATTACCTCCAATTGTGTCAGCATCGACATCCTTCATCGTCACCAGGACAGAAGCCTCGGTGGGCCCGTAGCCATTGCGAAGTGTCACACGCGATGCCCATGTTGTCACCACGTCCCGGGTCAGCTGTTCACCGCCGACAGTCATGGACTCCAGATTGGGAACATCCTTGGGACTCAGCAGTCGAGCCACAGTCGGAGTGAGGAAAACATGGTTGACGTTCATCTCGTTGATAACCTCGGCCAGGTTGTTCAACAAGCGCTCCGAGGGTGCAATGCAGAGAGTGCCGCCGCTGTGCAGTGCTACGAAGAAGTCATACAGCGAGACGTCAAAGACATAGTTGGAGAACTGTAGCATCCTCGACTCCTGGCCCTGGCGATGCTCAAACTCGATGATCGATTGCATGGCAGCTGCACAGGCGCCATGTGTCACCATGACACCCTTGGGAAGGCCAGTACTTCCCGAGGTGTAGAGGAGATAGGCGAGGGCATCCGGGGAGACAGTGATTTGACGAGGCTCTGGGCCATATGCAGAAAGGTCGGCCTGGTCCAGGAGGATGCTGGGAATGTCACTTTCCGATGCAAAGTAGGATTCATGTTCCTTCTCCGTGAGGACGAATTTGGCGCTGACGTCGCGAGCGATGTACGCGTTTCTTTCCAAGGGGTTCTCAGGGCTCAGAGGCACATACGCAGCGCCGAGCTTGAACAAAGCGAGAATGGCCTTGATCATCAACGGCGACTTCTCTAGGAGAAGAGGGACGATGTCACCCGGCACTACACCACGCTCGGAGAGATAGTGTGCCATGCGGTTCGCCTCGGTATCCAACTCAGCGTATGTAAGGAACTGCTCGTTCTGGTAGTTGATGGCCACCCGATCGGGGTATGTGCGGACCGTGGCTTCGAATTGGCCATGCAACGTGCGAGTGGCATCAGGCAAGTTCTTGTGTGACTGAAGCATGAACTGTAGTTCCGTCTCGCTGACCAGGTTAGTAGCCTTGACTGTCTGTCGAGGATTGGATGCAATGAGATTTAGTGCCATGCAGAACTGGTCGAGAATGAACTCCAAACGACGCACTTCCATTGGCGATGTGAGCGTGACGTCGATACCTGTAGCTCCCTCCTCAACGTTCAGTGTTGTGTACTCGGTTCTCCATACTGGTCGCCGACCATAGAGCTGGAACACCTCCTTGGAAATATCATCGATAGCCTTGTCGCTGACCAGGATATTGACCATGGTGTCGAAGAGAGTAGTACCCTGGCGCTCAGCAGCGGCCAGCGCATTCCGCACTCCGACCTGGGAGTGCTTGATGACCTTCCAGAGACTGGTGTTGACTGACTGCACCAGCTGCTGAAGTGTCTGCTCCGGATCAATTGCGATGGCATAGGGAACGACAGCCAGTGTAGGTCCGTTCAGGGCCTCAATACCTGGAACAGGCAGCTCGCGACCAGAAACAGCCGTTGCCATTGTGACAGACTTTGAGGCGATGTGGGAGGAGAGGACGAGCGCCCAGGCCGCATGGATAATTGCACCCAGAGGAGCACGCAAAGCCGATGATGCGGCCTTCACCTGCTGGCTGACAGTGCGCCTGGCTGTGGATGTCTTTGTCACAGGAGCGTAATTGAGCACTGTTGGAACAGCCTCGCCGAGATGTTCTCTCCAGAAGTCCTGAGATGCCTTTGTGTCTCTTGTGTGCAGAAGGCCCACGAACGACTTCCACTCGGGGCGCTTCTCAGGCCGACGGCCGTAGTACACACGAGCGACGTCGTCGAAAAGGAATCTGTGAGACCAGAAGTCGAAGAGGGCATGATGAACCGAGACCACGAGAATGCTTCTGTCCAGGACGGCGACACGTACGAATGGCTCGCCTAGTGTGACACCTTTGCTCTTGTCCTGTTCGAGGTATTCGGGCAGACTCATGGAACCTTCCGACCAAGGTAGGGTGAAGTCATTGCGGACAACCTGAAGGAAGCCCTTGGCCGCGGCGACGAAGGTGGATTTGAGGAGTTCGGTGCGCCAGAAGACGACTTGGAATGCCAGCTGCAACCGTACAAGGTCGAGATGGCGAACGTCAAAAACGCGTTGGTACAGGTAGTCCTGACTACCTTGCAGCGTGCTGGCCAGGATGCCTTCTTGCAGTGCGGTGACAGGATAAGCATCGACAACACGACGGTCGGCAAGGAAGTCTGCCTTGAGCGCTGCATCAGAGATGAAGTCGAAAGGCGCGGATGGCTCATTGCTAACGTGAGTTGGACTCGAGTCCAGTTGGACGGTATCCGCAATTTCCTCGATCGTGTGCGCCTGAAGCATATCCGCCAACTCAACGTGGATTCCGCGTTCCTTTAGTTCTCGAATCGCACGGATTGCGTCAATGGAGGTTCCTCCCAATGCCACCAGGGAATCGGAGGGTATGATAGAAGACGCGGGCAGATTTAACACTGCTGCCCAAACCTGCGCAATCTTCGAGGCAGTCTCGCTCAAGCCAGCCGTAGCACCGTCTTTTGGTGAAGTGCTGTGGCCCAACATCTTGCTGACCTCAGTGCTTTCAGCAAGTCGACGAATGGCCCGGAAATCCACTTTTCCATTTTGGTTGGTGGGAAACTCGGTGCACGACATCCAATAACTGGGAACCATGTACGGCGGGAAAGACTGGCGAGCATGATTGCGCAGGTACTGCACGAGCGTTCCCCAGTCAGTCTCGGGTGAAGGGACAACAGCAGCAACAAGCGACATGCGCTCGTTGATGTAGCATCCCACACACGCCAAGCTGGCTACGCCCTTCACCGTCGCCAGCTTGGCAGCCACTTCCTCAGGCTCCACCCTCTGACCGTGGATTTTGACTTGGTGATCGATACGACCCAAAATCTCAAACGTTCCGTCCTCACGCTGGACAGCCAGATCGCCGGTGCGGAACATCATCGTGCCGTGGGCATCCTCTGGTGCCTTGACAAAGGCAGCTTGGGTTTCCTTCTGTCGTTGGTGGTAGCCATTGGCGACCTGAGGACCATACAGACAGAGCTCACCGGGTTCGTTGACAGAAAGACGAGTCATGGTGCCGGGCTCCAGGACGATCGCGGTGGTTGTGTCAGACGGGAGGCCAGGATTGCGGGGGTTATCACCTGGCTGGAGTTGACGGGAGAAGTTCAGTTGGGCACATTCGCTAAGTCCATATGAGACGCGCAGGTGGACTCTGTCTGCCCATTTGTTGACAAGGGACTGGCTGAGTGGCTCGCCGACAGTGGTAATCTGTTGCAAGCAAGCTGGTGTCTCATCGGGGGATAGCAAGGCGAGTGCTGAGGGAGTGATACCCAGGGCATCGATCTGAAGGTTGTTCAACACCTCGGGCAAAGCAGTTGCGAGTCGGTCTCGCCTGGTGAGGCAAAGACAGGCGCCCTTGGACAGGGTGGCCAGGATGGTTCGTTGCGCTGCGGAGAAGATGGGGTTGTAGAAGAGCAGCCATCGCTTGCGGCCGTTGAGTTGGAATTGGTCGATGCCATGAGAGACAGCACGGTGGCTGAGGAGGACTCCCTTGGGGGTACCAGTTGAGCCAGAGGTATAGATCAAGTATGCCAGGTCGGATGGAGTTATCGAAGGAGGGTCAAGTTGTCCGTGGTTCTGAATCGACTGGATGCTCTCGATTGTGACGCTGTGATCAAACAGGGACGCATACTTTTCGTGAACAATGACAGGTTCGGAACCGCAATCCTCCGCAATAACGCGGTTACGCGGCGCAGAACCTTCAGGATCGAGAATGACATAGGCAGATCCGGCCCACAGGATGGCCAGTACCGTAGCCACAAACTCGACAGACGGGTCCATACACAGGGGCATGATACGACCAGCGCGGAATTGACCCGCTGCTGCAATGTGCTCGACGAGCTGCCACAGCGCAGCATAGCTGTACGGTTGCTCCTGCTCGCATTGAACAGCTGGAGCATCAGGGTTTGACTCGACTTGGTGTCTGATGTAGTCCGTAACGAGGCAAGGAGGAGACGGAGGAGTGAGAGGGGGAAATGAGCGAGCCTTCGAGACAACCTCGGTTCCCTCAAGCTCAGGGCTTTCCGCGAGATCTCGAAGGGCGACCGGAGCCATTCTGATGCCGTAGCGAATTCAACGAGCGAGAAACAGGATTTTAAGAGAAATGAGGCTTGGGGATTCCTCTTCTCGAGGTCTCTGCATGATGTCGATGAGATTTGGGAGGGTTAGACGAGGCTATTTATGTCTACGTTCGACGAAAGTTCGATGTGAATCTCATTTTGAACTTCATCCAACCCCCTCTCTGGCAACAGTTGCAGCTTGGGGGCTGCATACAACATTGATGCCTACGATGATGCATTGTCCTGCATACTTCTTCCATCCACGCGAAGGATTCTGTCCCTCTGCAACTTCGATGAAACTCGCCATTCACTCATCTGCATGGCAGTAAGCACGAAGAGCGCCACGAGACTCCACCTTCGGCCTGAACTGCCAGTCAGTGACGAGAAGTAAGAAAGTACGTTCCCAACCAAAGCATCCACCACGTTGAGTACTAGATGTTTCGATGGCGCGTGGTGGTGTCGGGAGAGGAGAGGTTTCGCCGTCTCTGTCCAGGAAAGAGATAGAGAGATGTCAAACACGAGGATCTGCAGTTGACATTTGATCAGGCCAATGGTATTGCACTGCTCATCTCGTATGAATCTGTACCTCTGTCGTCTTTCGGGTTGGCTCCGAGTACCACAAATGCCGATCACGATATCTGATAGTTACCTTGCGCCTCTGCAGGATCTCGATCCTTGATCGACTGACTGACACATTGCCAATTAGAAAACAGTCCGCGGTCTGCATCTCGAACCAGACCTGGCAGGCTTCTGGCCGGAACGGAGTTATGAAAGTTGCAGAAGTATATCTGGCCACGGGCTGGCCAATAGAATGCAGCATGGAGCCTGCAGAAATGTCGCAACCCCTGCGTCTGCAGAGGCATTTATCAAACCATGTGTCAGAATCATGGCATGTTGTGATGCACAAGCGAGAGCCACGCTTTGAGCCACGCTTTGAGCCATGTTCTTCTGTGCATGCCGCGGCGTGCAGTGTAACCTCGTATTCGATCGGCGTTGCGTGCAGACAAGGGTCGAACGCGCCACTGAGAGGGTGGCTTCTGGATTATCGACAATGCGCGCTCGGATCCGCTGTTTCCTGATCCTAAGAGTCAGCATAATGTTATGTTGCAACAAGCTCACCCTAAGTTAGGACACGGTCTTCTTCCGCAAAAGGACAATGCTTGGTTCTCTGGGCCTATACGTGGCGCCACCGTAAGCAGGCTGATTCTCGTCTTACTGCAGTTGACGATTCCAAAATATTCTACGAGGGTCTCCATATTCTATGCTTCGGCGATGATGGCACTAGCAGAATTTGTGCGTCAGACTGGCTATAAATGGCGCCCATATACAACATTGGACATCGGCAAGCACCACCATCGACTTCTTCCGTTCTCACAACCAATCAACTTAAGTCAGAGCTCGCTTGTTCACTCCCATTACATCATGGCTGAATCTCTCGTCTTTGTATACGGGTCAACGGAACCCGTCAAAGACATCCGTCTTCATTCAACCCCTGCACCTGCGGACTGCGGTCCTAACCAGGTGGTGGTCGACTTCCTTGCGGCACCCATCAATCCTCTCGACTTTCTGGTGTTGCATGGAAAATACCCCGTCAAACCACAGAACCACATCGCCGTCGCCGACGGTGAGCATCGACCCATTCCGGGCTCAGACGGCGCGGCCCGTATTGTCCGGACGGGATCGGCGGTGACCCAGTTTCACGTCGGGGACACCGTCATCCTGCGGACCCACTGCAGAGGCTCGTGGCGCACGCACGCCGTACTTGACGAAAACGACGTGCTGCGCGTTCCACCGGAACTGGATCCTCGCCTCGCGTGCATCCTGCGCATGGGCGTGGCACCAGCCTACTTCCTGCTGCGGGACTATTCGACTCTCGAGCCCGGCGACTGGATCATCCAGAACGCGGCGACAGGCACGGTCAGCCATTTCGTGACTCAATTGGCGCGCCTGCAGGGTGTGAATGTCATTAGCGTGATTCGCGACCGTGGCACCGACGACGAACGCGAGCGCACCAAACGGTCGCTACGCTCGCACGGCGCATCGATTGTCCTGACCGTTGACGAGCTCAAAGCCACCGGCGCGGAGGTACTCCAGGGCAAGCGCGTCAACCTCGCTATCGACTTTGTTTCCGATGACGCACTGGCGCGACTGATGGCGTCGTTCTTGGCCCCTGGAGCCACACTCGTCACGGCTGGCTTCCTGGGGGTAGCGCCATCCGGCCCCGAAGGCAACCTGCGTCAGTTCCTGTGGCAGCGCAACATCACTCTCAAGGCTTTTCGACTCAGCGATTGTCTTGGCCGACGATCAGCATTCCATCAGACGGCGCTATTGGAATGGTTTGCGCGGTTATTCATGGAGGGGACGCTAAAGGCCCCGGCGCTGGAGTATGTGCGGTGGAAGCGAGGCGATCAGGGTCTGGAAGGCAAGTTGCAGGAGGTGCTCGAGCGCCATGAGAGGGGCGAAGTAGGCGAGCGCAAGAAGATTTTGGTGTTTGAGCACTAGTAGGTTGTGAGACATTCGCCAGTCATTTACTTGTTGGGTTAGATCAATGCACGTTGTGAATAAGATCTGCAGTGTTATCAGTTTTCTGCATGGAAATTATGTCAAAGGTAAAGTAACAGAAATACACATTAGGTTATTTTCATGAAGATGCTTGGAGGAGTTCTAGCCTTCCATTCTGGCGTGTGCTGCTGCCTGGCTGACGAGCCAAGGGGACGTGTGCAGCCACCAGTGAGAATGATTGAAGGAAAAAGGAGCAAAGGATTTGGCAGGATCTTTATCCTTGGACGCCAGGTCGGGATGGCGCCGAACGGGCGAATCTTGCGTTGCATCGGGGCTGATCTAATGGGCCCAAGATGCGTTAAGGCGACGCCCAGTCGGAACGATCAGCTAATCTAGTGTGCTAGCGGGAAACAGATGCGCTGCATCCCTGCATGGAAATGGATCGAATCATCCCTAATAAAGGATGACTATTGCACCATTTGGCTATAGTGCCGGCTAACCGGCTGATCAAATTATTGCATTATTAATCAGTTGGGTTGGTGTATCACATCTGCTCACCGTGTATTCGTCGTTGTCAAAGACATATAGATACAGGGCTAGTTCCGGTCTGTTCGAGGGGAAATGAGTCTATCCAACATCGGGCTGACGTGCTGTTCTCTCAACTCAGTCAGCGATTAGTTTCATCTTCATCATGACTGCTGCTACTGCTGCTAGTCCGGATAATCGCAGTGAAGGGTCGTCTCCTCCCTCCACACTGCCCGTTGAGGAGACTCAAGTAGAGAAAGCGGAGGAGACACAGACCCCCCCTCCACCTCCAAATGGAGGGTGGATGGCATGGCTTCAAGTTGTTGGAGCCTTTTTCCTCTTCTTCAACTCATGGTAAGATATCGAAATATTCCTGGTTGACTTTCGTGCTCACCAACTGATCTCTAGGGGCGTGGTCAACACCTTTGGCGTGTACCAGACCTACTATGAAACGGATCTCTTGCATGGTCACTCCCCCTCGTCCATCTCCTGGATTGGCACTGTCCAGGGCTTTCTCCTTTTCCTGGTTGGAGTCATTGCCGGTCCAGTTTTCGACAAGGGGTACCTCAAGACCATGATAGCCGTGGGATCATTCCTGGTCGTTTTCGGTCTGATGATGACTTCCCTGTCGGACAAGTACTACCAAGTCTTTCTGGCTCATGGAGTCGTTGTTGGAATTGGTTGTGCGTTCTTGTTCCTACCTAGCATCGCCATCGTGGCTACCTACTTTACCACCCGCCGGGCCGTGGCGACGGGCATCACCGCGTCTGGAGGAAGCATTGGTATGTCTCGTCCTTTGTCACTAAATCAAATGCAAGCATACTAACCAGGCCAGGCTCCGTGATATACCCCATCATCTTCCGCAACCTCATCTACTCCGTCGGCTTCGGCTGGACCACCCGTATCATCGGCTTCATCGCCCTAGGCGGACTGTGCGTCTCCCTCGCCGTGATGCGCATGCGCCTTCCACCCCCCAAGCAAGCCAGATCCCTCCTCGACCTGTCCGCCTTCAAAGAAGCCTCCTTTCTTATATTCAGCTTCGGTCTGTTCTGCGCCTTCGTCGGCCTCTACTT
The DNA here is from genome assembly GCA_014250555.1 of Aspergillus oerlinghausenensis. Taxonomy (NCBI): domain Eukaryota; kingdom Fungi; phylum Ascomycota; class Eurotiomycetes; order Eurotiales; family Aspergillaceae; genus Aspergillus; species Aspergillus oerlinghausenensis. The sequence continues at coordinate 78,633 of JAAKEQ010000058.1, forward strand.
CCCGTTCTTCTACCTGCCCACCTACATGTCCAACGTCGTCCACTCAACCGACGACCTAGCCTTCTACATCATCGCCATCCTCAACGCCACGTCCGTCTTTGGTCGGATTACCCCCGGCCTGGTGGCCGACCGGTTCGGCTCCCTCAACACCCTCATCCCCATGGGCCTGACCGCGGCGATCCTCGCGTACGCCTGGATGGGGATCAAGAACATTGCGGGGACGATCGTGTTTGCGTGCCTGTATGGGTTTGCCTCTGGAGCAATCGTCTCATTGCCGCCGACGGTTGTGGCCCGGTTGAGTCCGAATATGAGTATTGTGGGCACGCGGATGGGTATGTGCTTTACGTTTGCCGGGTTGGGGCTGTTGATTGGCAATCCGATTGCTGGGGCGCTGTTGGATCTGGAGAGGGGGGTGTTTTGGAAGGCCGAGCTGTTCAGTGCGGTTATGGTTACCGCCGGAGCTGCAGCGTTTATCTGGTTGAGGATGTTGAAGTGGAGGGATGGAGAGAGGGGGAAGTATTAATCTGTTCAGCATGGTTGAGTGAGTGAGTGGATGGATGGCTGGTGGTGGAAGGTTGGTGAAAGATGGCATATTAACCATTCCTATTCGACATTTCTACATTACTCAGTGAAAAAAGTTCTATTACAGCACTACTGCTCTTTATTGACCTTTGATATTTAGCTAGCTTGATACCGATAGACTAACCGGGTTATTTATGTTTCAGGGTATATATTCTCCGAATCCTCTTTGTTCCATGCTGACCACGTACCAGATTACATCCAAATATGAATAGTTCTATTAAAACAAAGAGACTGTCTCTTTTAGATTAGCCTTCAAAGACAGATTTGACCCAAATATCCTCTGAAATCCTGGTGAGACTACAAACAGCAGGATTGGGGTTAGGGTTCATTGACCACGTGGCTGGATACTGCTGCTTGCCACTGCTCTCATACAGGGACAGACTGACAGTTGCCTCATGATTCATCTATCTCTCAGCCGAACTTTATCCCCTGTCCAGTTACTTCATCTATATTGTAACAGGAAACTATTGGCAAACACGCAGTAGAGTGCACATATTCCCTCCTAAGTGGAGGAAGTCCTGCACAATCTCAAAGGAGCGAAAGAACATCTCCGCAGGCCTCCAACCCGAGCAACTGCGAATCTTCAGACTTAGCAGTGCACGACCTGGAGCTCCTGCATCATTTTTCTACATCCACTGCCTACACCTTCTCTCGACATCCAGCGCTGCAAACCTTCTGGCGAATTGACGCACCGCAGATCGGATTCGGTGCCCACTACACGCTGCGAGCAATGCTAGCCATATCCGCCCTCCACATGGCCTACCTACGGCCCACACAAACGCAATTCTACGTGTCTCAGGCAGAGCACCATCACAGCGTGGCCTTGAAATTTGTGACCTCAAATATGACACAACTAATGAACGAGAATAGCTCAGCGGTCTTCTTGTTCTCCATCCTCACTAGCTATTTCTCCTGCGCCAAGCCCCGCAAACTCGACGACCTGCTTCTCTTCCAGCAGGGACGTACCTCCGAATGGCTGGTCCTCTTCCGCGGAACGGGGGCAATAGTCGAATATGCGCAGGAGGAACTCCGCTCAGGACCGCTGGCAGCGTTACTGAGTATTCGGCAGCGCCGATCTGACTACCGCACCAGCCTCCCTACCCAGGGGCAAGCTTTCATGGACGACTTGGAGGAGTTGGCCCGAGAAGAAGTCAAAGAGCAGCCGGAATTACAGGTTTATCTCGGAGCAATACAGGAAATGAGGGTTTCGTATGCGCTGTGGTCTGATACCGGGATGTGGGAGACAGGGGATGTCTTTGTCTGGTTGCTGCGAGTATCGGAGGAGTTTCTGTCTCTCCTTCGGGAGCAGCGATATGTGGCGCTAGTGATATTTGCGTACTTCTGTCCTTTGCTCCGGCGGCTGGAGTGGATGTGGTGGCTGGAGGGTTGGAGTAATCCATGGGTTGCTGGATCAGGAGCATCGCACTTGGATCCAGTGGCCGATGGAGCAGCTGGGGTGGCGGCCATGATATAACGCTACTGTTGTCATGCAGTATATCCTGCTTATAGTTCATATCATAATAGACTTGACTTCTTCCGACTTATTGACGTTGCGCCTTAGTATATATGGAAACTTCGATATATCTAACACTACACTTCTCGGAAATACTAATTCATATCACGTATAAACATCATCACAAAGCAAACTATATCAAAACGACAGTCCAATGCAATCTAGACCCCTCTTTCCGCGTCGCTGCCTCGAGCCCCCAGAGTCTCACATTCCACCAGCTCACCCTTTCCCGCACTCAAAACACCAGAAGGATGAACCGCATTCATCACAACCATCAAAACAAACATCAACGCCGTGTCGAAAACATACATGAAGATCTCATGACGAATTACATACCCATCGAACCCCTGCGTAAACTCCACCATCCTACACACACTCCAGATAAGGATGAGACCGCCAACCAGGGACAGCACCCAGAGCAGACCCTTCCAGCTCCTCACCCAGGGCACTTTCCCCGAAGTACCTGCAATCTGGAAACTGGAGAACCAAAAATGGAAGACACAAGCCACAAAAACAAAACCTCAAAGAAAGAACGTTATTTCAACACCACTCTGCAGGCTGCCTCCGCGAATCTATACATCATCGTTCAGTTCCCATTCCCATCGTGCTGTACACAATGATAGCAACCAGTACAACTACCAACCCTCCCCCTAAGCAAGACATACAGAGCGAGCTCAACTACTGGGGAGGGACCAATGACCCAATAATCATCGACTTTGCTAAACCCGACGGAAAAGAGAAATTCGCAGAGGTAGAAAATAAACAAGCGAAGCACCCGGTCCTCATCCACGACATCCGCGGTACCGAGGATCAGTACACACTAGAAACACACGGATTCCAATACTTCCACGACAGGGTCCCCGAGCTGGAAGACTGGACCGACGAGCAAAAGGTCATCGACACCCTTATTCCCAGGTCGGAAGAGCTCGTCCGCAAAATGTACGAACCCTTCACCACAACAATGCCACCCACTAACCCGAATGGAACAGAACCGGCGCCAAAGAAACAATAATCTTCACCCACCGCATCCGCTGCTTTGCGTCCGACGAAGCAAAACTAGCCGACAACCGCGCTCCAGCACACAGCGTCCACACGGACTTCACCGTGGCGGGTGCGCTGCGACATCTCGAAACAGCGGTCCCCGACCCGGAGCGCCTCAAGCAGCTGTTAAGTGGTCGAGTCATGATCATCAATGTCTGGCGACCACTGAAGACCGTTCATAGAGATCCCCTCGCTGTCTGTGATTGGCAGTCTACCAACCCGCAGGATATCATCCCCTTTCGACTGGTCCTCCCGCAGGGCTGGAACGAGCTCAGCAAGGTGCAATACAACAAGGATCACCGGTGGTACTATCCCAGCAACCAGCAGCGTGATGAGCCGCTGGTGTTTAAGCACTTTGATAGTGGTAAGTTGGAGGAGGGAGGATGTACGCTGCCGCATAGTGCGTTCGAGCATCCTTCCATGACGGAGCATGAGCCTCGGCAGAGCATCGAGATCAAGATGTTTGCGTTTTTGTAGATATTGTGCTGTCCTCGGTTTCTGCTCCAAGTGGTCTATGCGCATGCAAGTGGCCAGAATTGTAAATCGATAGTTAGTTATTCATCTCAGCTGAGTCACTAGTCATACATCACATTACCACATCCGCATGGATTTGAATGTGCCAAAGCCCAACTGCATGACGCCGGGCTGGGCACTGGGCTAGTCGGACCACCGTGCACCTACAGACCTGTAGGACAGTGATACACGAGGGGAACGAGGTCCTCCTTTCAGAAAGTGGCTAGCTGCTCATGATTAGGAATTAGGTGCTGTTGTGACCGCAAGTCCCTTTGCCTTGCGAGTTCCTCGAATTGGTTCCTTTTGTTGGAATGGTTCTGTCCTTTCTTAGAATGCGGGAGATTTGTAGTCATAAACATGGTGCTTTACAGGCGATCACAAATAAGGTATACCAGTATATTCAATTCAACCTGTAGAAAGTCACAGGAACCCTGCATTGTTTGCTATGGCCAGTTTTGTTTCTGCTGCTCCAACGTAACACTATATGACATTTGAGAGTAACAGATAAGTATGTAGGCAAGCCTCCCGCGGCTCATTGATGCTTGGACTGGACACACCAACTTCTCAAGAGTAGCTGTAGCACGCGCCAATAGAATTGATTCGAAAGCAATCATCACAGTTCCAGTAGTAGCAGTCAGTGGGTTCGTCACAGAGACTAGCCCCGTCCGCATATCTGGGAATTTTTCTTGTCCAGAGGAGAACGCTCTCTCTTTGTGGACATGGCTTAGGAATCCCCACTAGCTATGACCTGATCAACCTGTGTGGTGAATGAGCTGCGAAGATTAGCATCCTATGGAGTAGTTAACTGGATCTCTTCTAGGATTTTGCCCTTTCTGTTGATGCTCTGGATCTTATATCTAGTATTGCTGAGCTGGATCCTGCCTGGAGAGTTAGGGTCTCTGGTAAGGCCCTTATTAGAAGATTGTTAGCTAATAGCTGGAAGTTAATAAAAGAACCTGGATATAAAGCTGTTACCTTGGTAGCAACTACTATGTCTGGCTGGTGCTTAAAAAGAGATCTGAGTAAAGGGGTGATAGCTAATGTAGTGAGTAGAATGCTAGAGAATAGAACCTTTATTATATTTAGTAGAGGGACAAGCAGATGAAAGTAGAAGAAAGTTAGTGTCTATCAGGTTTCTAAGCTTGAGTGATTAGACTTATAGGTTGTCTGAGACTACAGACTACGTTTTCAAGACAAGATCTCTTATATATGTAGTAGTACTACATGTAATGAGGTTTGACTCTCCCCTCTCACTATAGGCTAAATCCTCAATTTGAAATCCAAACACGCCGTTCTTGTCCCGTTTTATATTGCTCCTAGCACAAGGACACTAACATTGGTACCATGCATATGTCATGCCTTCCATATGCCTATCAAGGATAATAAGACTTTGGGGCGGTGTTACCCGTCCAGACATAGTAAGACAGTTAGACCATAGAATGACGCTAAACGCGCTGAGAAACGTGCCAAGGAACCATTCATGGTGGTGACTCTGGTGAGTACCATTATTATCATCAGTATCGTATGGTCATAGTTAATTTAAACCCGCAAGGCTGAGATCGATCTGAGACCCTTTTGGGCCGAAAATCTGAACCCACCTACGCCACACATTCTTTTTCATCTCGTCGCCGAAATGCGCACGGGCATCTTCAGCTAGAATCCGACGCATTTCAGCTAATGCGGAATGGTCTAAGCCTGGGTGCGCATGCGCAGCAGGTTCTGGTTCTGGTTCCTGGGGTTGGTGCGGTGCGCAACGGGGAGAATGGACTGGGACGTCCCACATCGCAAAGCCAACAATCTGCCCTTGCAGAGCTGCAATATTTGCAGCGGACTGAGGACAGAGATTACTGGAGGACATAGTGTCTAGAGGGATGGTCTCAGAAAATGAAGATCGAGGAAATCCAGGCAGCTAGCCCGCCTCGTATTTCCCCGCTGTTTTTCGCATATCCAAGTCTGAGCAAGGTAGACAACAGTGACTGAGCAGACGGCGTATACTCTAAAGCTGAGGATGAACAATTCACAGGAAGACAGGAGTATTCTATGAGAGGAGATATAAAGTCAACCCAACCCCGCGCTGCCGGATATAGTACATAAACATGACAAAAGCCATCAATCAGACCAAACGAATTCCGTTCCTCTCCAAGTACTGCTCAAACCGCTCTGGAAGCCCTGACGGTTCTGCAACAGCCACATATGTGTCAGGTCTGATGAGGTAGGCTGCGTCTCTCCCAAATCCAACCGCTTGATACTTCCCATCCCAGGGGAAGACATGCAGAGGCACACCCTTTTCGCGACACCAATCCTCCATCGCCTGCTTCGAATCCCCATACACATGGACCTGCCATGTAATTTCCTTCAGACTGTCAAAGTTATCAACGTCCCCCACAGGCGCCCACGGGATCCGATCGCCGCCTTGTACATAACCCGCCGTACCCGCAGACAGAGCGCTGTCGCGATAATTCAACATGATTTGCGACGCGCCTTGAAACAGACGGTGTCTAACCCTGTTAAACCAGGTCAAGACGGGCAGGACGGTGGGTATGACCCAAGTCCGGATGAAGTTCGCTACGTATCCCTTGGCAACGAGATTGCTGAAGCCCCGGTCGGTAGTATTAACGAGGGTACTCGCAAACGCACGGCGCTCGGGCTCGTAGCTGTCCAGCAGCGACGCATCGGCCTTTCTGTGCACCACCGCAGCAATCTTCCAGGCGAGATTTATGGCGTCGCCGATGCCTGTGTTCATGCCCTGTCCGCCGACGGGACTGTGGATGTGCGCTGCGTCGCCTGCGAGGAACGCGCGGCCCTTGCGGAAGCTGGCTGCGAGGCGATGGTGCACGCGGTAGGTGGTGAACCAGTTGACTTTGTCGATCCGCAGTCCCATTTTCTTGATCGTGGTTGGTAGGATGTCGTCGAGCGTGAGTTTGGAAATGTCTTTGGTTACGTGTTCTTCGTTCACGGCGCCCGCGAGACGGGCCCTTCGGTTTTTGTCGTATGCGAGAGATAGCATGAATTCGGATCCATTGAGAGAAACGTGCGCCTCGCCGTTCATCGTTGGTCCGCTGCCCTCGATATCTGTTACATAGAAGAGCTGGGGGTACGCTGCACCTTCGAAGGCAATGTTGCAAACATGACGGACGGCGGAGTGGGCGCCGTCGCAGCCCACGATGTACCTTGCTTCGCAGAACTCTGTTTTCTCTTTTGTTGAATTTGGTTGCTCGGTTGTGCATTTCAGTTGGGCCAGGATGTAGTCGTCATGCTCCTCAAAGTCGACCAATTCCCAGTTCCGTTGCACTGTTATCCCCATAGCATTCAAGCGGTCTTCCAATAGTCTCTCGTGGCGATCCTGAGGATATACATGAATAAACGGGTACGGGGTCAACCCCTGGCCGACATCACCGATGGGTACATGGGCCCGGTGGGTACCTTCAGCCCAGATATTGGTAGCTTCGATTTTGTGGCCGTTGGCGACCACGTCGTCGGCGAGGCCTAGCTGGCGATATAGCTCGAGTGGACGAGCGTGCATCACCAAAGCCCGAGAAGTGGATGGTTTGGCTTCTTGCCTGTCGATAATGCGCACTTTAACGTTCTGGCGGGTGAGCCAGAGGGCCAGCACGAGGCCAGTGGGTCCGGCCCCGATAATGAGAACTTCGGTACGGGGAATCATAGTACAGAATCAGTCGTGATGGTAAGCTTCTCAAATGCTTGTGCTATGATGGACAGATCTACGGGTGTTCCATGCTCTTAAATTATGGTCGCTAAGTTGCGGAGGCTATAAGCGCGATGCGTCATCAACGGGAGTTTTCGGGATGTTGCTGATGCAATATAGCTCGTGAGTAGATCACGAGTCTCAACTCAAGTAAGCTTTCTATTTTTATTTCAAGTTTCATGCACGATAATATTATTCGCCAAGGGTCACAATGCAGACACAGCCTATATTGTGGATGTTTCCAAGTAGTCGTGACTCGCGACCAGAAGATGCGGGCTATTGTTGTATCCATTAATGTCTGGGGGGGCACCGTGAACTGTGCTTATGGAACCTTCCACTCCCATGAGGTATAGGACGTGGTAAGCAATTAGAATAATCTACTAACAACTGTAGGGAGCAACTCTTGCTCCAAAGCTATGGCGTTAGCGGGTTGATTAATGTCTTCCCCGACGTGAGGGTGATCTTAGGGTGTGGTAAGTCCCAGTCCCAGTAAATGTTCAGTGAGATCACCGATTCCCAACGTACAGACGGCCACCTTACTCTTTTCTCTATGGGAATCTGCTGGTTCAGCATAAAGGTATGCGAACCTCTTTCCATTCTCTAGCTTAAGGGAAACAATCTAATCATCAACGAAGGTATAACGAGGCCTTGACGGCCGCGCGGAACTCGGCATTGTCCCAGGCGTTGACCTCTCCCTGGCGATGGACAATGGTCACATTGGGGTTCAGGTCCACGACCTCCTTGATCATCAGTCCGTTGGGACCCGCGTCGGAGGAAGTGGTCATGACGACGGGCAGCTCGAACAGGTTGCCCAAGGCGGCGTGGGCAAGCATGTTGTTGCGGAAGTCGTTGGTGTTGAAGTCGCGGACCAGCTGGGCGAGACCGACTTGGTAGTCGATGACGAGAACAGCCTGGTTGGGAAATTAGTAGCTGAACAACCAGGAATAGGGACAAAAGGAAATACCGCGTTCTCCTTGTCCAGTCGGTTCCAGGCTTTGACGGTCGTGGAAGCTGCCAGGAGAGCAATAGTCCGAAGGGCTGTGATGAAACGCATCTTGTTGATATGTGGATGATTTGGATGATAAGATGGAGTTTTCTATCTCACTGTGTGCTCTGCGGTCTGATAGTGATGAACTGAAGTGGGAAGCAGTCCCCTTTATACACTCGATATTCGCTGATCGGCTTTCACCTTCGACATGACATTCATCTCCAGTTCCTTACCATCGGGTTGATAAGCATGACACATTGGTTGCGAAAGTCCACGCGGAATCTGAAGTAGTCACTTGGCAGCCGTCTTCAGGGAAGCATTGCATAGCCGACCTCCAATGGACAGGAAGGAATACTTGCAAGCTCGATATGCTCCTCATGCCCACATAATCTCGCATAAACTTCAAGGCAAAGCTTTCGGGACTGAGTTTGACAGAATTCGAAGTGGAGTGAGAACCTTAGTCAGGTCAGAATAATGATATGCTACTCCGTAAGCCGGCAGAAACGCATAGCATACTCCATAATGCCGGGCAGCCAGTTATGTTTTCGGGGCTTTCGTAACGTGCATCATAGTCGCACCCACGTGGGCGATTATATGGGAGATTTTCTTATTTTCCGTAGCTGCTCAACTGAACAATAGGCTAAAATATTCAAGTACATTCCACTACTGAGCATATGTATCAATAATATCAAAGTAGTTCTATATGAAACTCATCTGCCGAGAAAGGCATCCGAGTCTATGTGCAGACTCGAAAGCCTGACAGACAGAGATAGAGATAGAGAGAGATAGATAGGAAGATATCTTATCTGGACCTGTTGATGCTATCAGAGCGATGAGATGCTGCATGGTCTCGTTATCATGCGGGGTAAGCCTTATAGGTAGTTATAACTACCTAGAAATGCGCAGTTGCAACATTACCAAACGACAACAACTTCGTACTACCCGGGAAAACAACCACAATGTCTGATATCCCGCACGTATCAAACTGGGTCAACGGCACCCATACGCTTCCAACCCCCGAACGCATCGTCGTCCTCAACCCCGCAACCGAAACCCCCCTCGCAACCATCGACGCAACACCCCAAGCAACCGTCCAAGCCATCGTCGCAACATCATGGGAAACATTCCATACCGGAGCTTGGTCCCGCGCCGACGCCTCTGACCGCTTCGCCGTCCTCTCAAAAGCAGCTACCCTTCTCCGCGCGCGCATCCCCGAATTCGTGGAACTCGAAACCAGACAGACCGGCCGACCGATCCGCGAGATGCGCGCCCAGCTAGCCCGCGTGCCGGAATGGCTGGAGTACTTCGCCTCGCTGGCTCGCGTCCACGAAGGCCGCGTGACGCCCTTCAAGGGTCCTGTCGTGAACACCCTCACCCGGCTCCCGCTGGGCGTGGTGGCGCAGATAACACCCTACAACCACCCTCTTCTGATCGCGACGAAGAAAATAGCCGCTGCGCTGGCGGGCGGGAACGTGGTTATTGTCAAGCCGTCGGAGCTGGCGCCGTTATCGGTGCTGAGGCTTGGGGCGTTGTTTCAGGAGGCGGGCTTGCCGGACGGTGTGTTGCAGATCATTAGTGGTTATGGCTATGAGACGGGCAAATCACTGTGTGAGAGTCCGCGACTTGCGAAGATTGATTTGACGGGTGGACTGGCAACGTACAAGGCTATTGCGCCCGTTGCGGCGGCGAACATGATCCTCATCACGGCGGAGCTTGGGGGAAAGGCGCCGGTGTGTTTGCTTCCGAGCCTCGACGTGGAATTGGCGGTTAAGGCGGCGTTGTTTGCGAGTTTCATTGCCAGTGGGCAGACGTGTGTGACTGGGAGTAGGCTCTTAGTGCACGCTAATCTTTATGATCGGTTTAAAGACCTGTTGGAGAAAAGGGTCAGAGCCTTGCGGGTGGGAGACCCGATGGACGAGCGCACGCAGATTGGTTCTGTCATCTCTCGCGCAGCCGTCGAGAGATGCTCTGCTTTCGTGCTGCGGGCAGTACGGGAGGGAGGCCGCGTGCTCTGTGGTGGTAACCCGACAAACTCAAATGGAAAAGGCTTCTTCTTTGAGCCGACCATCATCGAGACACATGCCGATTCGGATCTTGCTTCTAACGAGGTCTTCGGGCCGGTTATTGCGCTCGTGAAATGCGAATCTGAGGAGGAAATCATCCGCATTGCCAACAGCACATCCTATGCCCTCGGAGCATCGGTCTGGACCAACGATTATAGCCAGGCTCATCGCGTTGCTGCAAAGATTGAAGCGGGCATTGTTTGGGTAAACGGACACCACCTGAACGATCCATCTTCATCTTGGGGTGGGTTTAAGGAAAGTGGCATGGGAAAGGAGAATGGCATCGAGGCCTATGAGAGCTACACCAAGGTCAAAAGTACAGTGATCAACTATGGGGTGCAGCCTGTATGGTTTGATGACGAGCCCGCCAATGCACGGTATGGCTAATTTCCACCGTGGCCCTGGAATTCCACCGTGAGTGTAACTCTGTTTCATTCTGTCACTCAAGTGTAGCTAAGTAGGAGTAATTGAGATTGCCGTACTACAAGAGTAGTAATGATAGCGACTGACACTAGAAGTGTCATTCGGCCCCGAGGCTCGGAAATCGAAGATTACCCGATTCGGTAAATAACGTGTGGGATGATGGCGATCATTCTGTATCTCCGAGCGGATGGCGGATTTAAGTATACGGCTTTTGCTGTTTCGGTAAATCAACGAGACATAGCATCAGATGCAATCAAAAAGCGATTGCATTTATATGCGTTCAGGATGCTACTTCCATGCCCCAGTCAGACTGGGATTGAGTCGACGGCTTGGGCTGCATCTACAACATCTCCAGATATTACAAGTCTAAGGGTTCGTCCAAAACAATATGAGCAGCGATATAGAGACAGCACCAGACAGCTCTCGGGTCGAAAAGAATGAGCCTCCCAAGCCAACATTCCCCGAAGGAGGGCTCAAGGCTTGGATGACAGTACTAGCTTGTTGGTGTGTCATGTTTAACACATTCGGATATATGAACGCTTTTGGGTAGGTCGCATCTTCTGAAAACTTCCATTATGCTAACATCGTGCGCGCAATAGTGTTTACGAAGCATACTACAAGAATACACTCCTCAGGAACGAAAGCAACTCCAACATCGCATGGATTGGATCATTACAAGCTTATTTCATGTACTCCAGCGGACTTGTGTCTAGTCCCCTCATAGATCAATATAGACCAAGAGTAAGGGCGGCAACCTTGCAAACAGACAATTACTAACTCTCATAGGTTATACTGGTCCCCTGCTCGATCGTTTTCGTTATTTCAGTCATGCTCACCAGTCTCTGCAAAGAGTACTACCAGTTCATCTTGGCTCAGGGCGTTCTTGGAGGCGTCTTCAACGGCCTGACATACACCCCATCGCTGACGGCAGTGAATCAGCACTTCTTCAAACGCAGACCTCTTGCCCTAGGGATCGCTTCCAGTGGCTCTTCTCTCGCCGGCATCATCATCCCAATCGCGCTGAACCGCATGCTCAACAAGACGTCCCTGGGCTTTGGCTGGTCCGTTCGGATCCTCGGATTCGTCATGCTCGCACTCAGCGTCGTCGCTTGCCTTGCCATTTCATCTAATGCACCCAAACGACGCACCGGTGCACCATTCTTTCTGGAAGCATGGAAGAAGCCCGAGTACACTATCCAAATCATCGGTCTATTCCTGGTTACCTGGGCTCTCTTCGTACCAATGTTTTACGTCCCAAGCTACGCACAATCCATCGGTATCGGCGTCAGTTTGTCCAATTACCTTATCGCGATTCTGAACGCGGGCTCCCTCATCGGTCGGATCCTCGGTGGCGCGCTCGCCAACCGTCTGGGTCGATTCAATACCCTTGCCAGTGCGTCCGCTGCGTGCGGCATCCTGATCCTATGCTGGCTACGTATCAAGTCTCATGGCGGGATGGTTGTGTTCTCAGTGCTGTTCGGTTTCTTCTCGGGGGTTGTAATCGGTCTGTTTACGGCTACGATTGCCATGACGGCGCCGAAGCCCAATGTGATCGGATCGTATATCGGGATGGCGCTTGGTGTGCTGGGTCTGGCCAGTTTGACGGGGACTCCGATCACGGGGGCTATGATCAACACCTATGGGACTTACGACGGGGCTATCATCTTTGCGGGTGTGTCTGCTGTTTTAGGTGCTGTGATCATCTTTGTCGCTCGGGTGGTATATGCGGGCTGGAGACTCGTTGCCTGAGAGAACCTCTTTTGACTTGCGTCGATTGTTGTGGATGTAGGTAGAGTATTGAAGAACAAATTGCCCGCAAAGTCTTCTACTTATGATACAGACATAAGACGGATTTCCGACCTGTGACATGTACACTTGCTTGCAAACTGGTGCAAACATCTATACTGTTCGATTATTCTCAAATCCTATGCCTAGTAACACTAGGATAACTATGTTCATAATACATAACACATTGCGCAGAACCATAAAATCATGCGATGCCATATATTGCACTACTTTTCGCCTATGGGAGGGTAAACCACGGGGTGGCTGGAAGCCTGAAAGCATAAGCACAGGTATGTCTGCCTCTTAAATCTGGTAATCTGTTAACAAGCACTTTCCTGCTCCTATTAATAAGAAAAAAGAGGCCTCAACATTGAAATCATAGCAGATTCACTAAACGTCCCTGCATCAGAGGTTCTTTTATTCCAACTTAATCCCAACTATCTACTCTCCCTTTCCCCTGCCCTCACAAGACGACACAAAATCAGAATGCCTCAATGATGGATTCTACTGCGCATCCGTTTAGTATCCAGGATGTCCATATCTCACACCAGGACCCAGGGAAGTCATGATTAAAAATGTTGCTGTTGCTATTGTGCGATCAAATCACCAATTTTCATAGAATCCCTCTGACTGGAAAATTCAGTATGATTGAACTTTCCACCCCTCATGCAGCGTACGACCTAATCTCATTACTCTCACAGAACATATGGTGCTCTTTAGCTGGGAAAGTGGCCATTTATCTGGGCACAGATGTCGCTGGACTGGTGGTTAATGTAGGCCCTGGTGTGACCCGCTTCACCAAAGGCCAGTGGGTCGTCGCGCAATTACTGTGGCTGATTTTACATGGAGATAGAGACCTGCTTATTACTGTTGTAGGTATTGCCATAATCTAGGGTCAAATAATGCTGCCACCAGGTTTCCAGTTATGCGCAGTGGTGAAGGAAATCACTGCAGCAGGAATCCCAGATTCTATTAGCTTTAAGAAGCTGCTGTGCTACCGCAGGCTCTTTGGACTGTCGCGGCAGCCTGTTTCTTGAAGCCTTAATCTTTCCTTACCCTCTGCTACTGGTGTAAAGCTAACAGGAAAAATCAGTTCGCATTTAGGGTAGCGCGACTTCGGTTGGTGCAACAATAATTCAACTTGCAGAAGCAGCAGGTCTAACAGTGATCATAACTGGATCAGCTCATCACCATGAGTTGGTAAAGTCTCTAGGCATAAATACAGTTTTTGACTATAAGTCTCCTACTGTTGCCGAGGATGTTGCCAGTGCACTCGTCAATACTGTCTTTGTTGGTGTCTTCAAAGCTATTTCCGAAACTACAAGCTTTGAGATGGTGCGTGCAATTCTGGCCAGTTGAAAGCAGATGTCAGGACTATAAGTGTTCTGCCATATGATAATTCCACGGAACGATTTGCTCCAATATTTAATAAGGCCCCTTGGGATAATGCCGTTTTTTCTCCCCTTTTCCCTCATCTTCGCTATATATAACTAACATTCTTCCCCCCCTTTTTTCCCCCCTTTCTTGCCCTCATTTAGGCAGTTCCGGTTTCCTAACCTATGACTCCAACAAACATGTATTTGGAAAGACTTTATCTCGAAAGCTCTGGAAAACGGACGCCTTAAACCAAAGCCAGACGCTGATGTCGTTGGCAAAGGACTAGAAGAAATCCAGAGTGCTGTTGACACCCTAAAGAAAGGCGTCCGGCTAGAAAGATCGTTGTCACTCTATGATAATCGAGATGCTAGGGAAACTTTTTGACCTTGGACATAAGCAATATGGAAGGAGACAACTATCTGTAGTGGGAGTTTTAAACTTGCAGTCTATTATATGTTTGCACCAGTTTTGCAACCAGCTGTACCAAAAAGGTAAATTGATGCAGATGCCAATGACTGCCTTCGAACAGGAAGTTCCTCCTGTTTAAAGATTTCTGCCTCAGGCTACAAATCACCGGTCTGGATGCCCCGAGGATCAGGCTGAAGCGTCCCGGAGAAACATTAGACCGGGGCGTGAGCAGTGATCCTGGCAAGTGGCTGCCATCAACGACATGATCAACTCATTGCTCATCTCTATTAATCAGATTACAGACATCCTATCCTGTCAACCAGACTGCACTATTATTCCTACTACACCAGAAATGGTTGTCTTGACACCTTCCTGGCTAAGTGGTCGATGGCTGACAACATCCCACAATATCATGTAAGACAGATCTCGCTCTACTATGTAAGCTCGGAAGATCACGCTGGGTTCCTCCGATTTGTTCAATGATTGTGTTTAGACTTTGGCTAACATTTTTGATTAGTGAACAATCCCCACTGCTCCTTATTTCTGATTAGTGACACCCCCGAGGACCCAAGTTTCAGCATATTCAGGCAGCAGCCACTTCCAGATTCCGATCCATGCTGACGGATGGACACGCACATGAGTGACACAAAGGATCAGGACCTTAACTCGTTTGATGACAATTTGCAGACGGCTTAATAATCTTGGATAGACTCCTCCAGAATCGGTCCCCCTCGGATGACCTGGCCACTATTTGGAGCTCTAGTTCGCCCCGGGTGGAACGGGGGAATTTTACTCCCGTAGCAACTGGCCATACAGTCGAGCCTCCGTATTCAAGCGATACATCAGAGCTCATAAACCTCAAGTTGTCATCCTTCGGTCACAGATAGCTTTTGGCCACGGCGAACGTGCAGCTTCTATTCAGTGATCACACTTGGCCTCGGTCGCTTTCAGTTCCGGTCTAAGCTCTGTGTCTCAGGCGCCATTCATGTCATCAACTGAATCGAACCCCGCTCTCTCAACGGCTTCTGACGATCATCAGTCCGGAAAGGACGACGGGTCACCGAAGAAGATCATGATCAATTCACAACCAGCAAAGGCCAAGGAACGGTCTTCTAAAAAGAGAGGTCGCCCTCAAAAAGTGCAGGATGCTCAGACACCTGCGGAGGTGAGTTATAGTTACCACTTTCTTACTTTGAGAACACCTGCTTAACGCAGTATCAGAGACGTCGGGCTCAGGTCCGTCTAGCACAGCGCGCCTACCGTTCCCGTCAAGAAGCCACTATGTCGCAGCTGAAGAATCGAATCGCTGAAATGGAATCGGTGATCGAGACAATGACGGAAGCCTTTCTTGCTTTTAGCGACACGCTAATGCAATCGGGCGTATTAAATGCATCTCCTGATATTGCTCAGTCCCTTAAAGAGGTGACCGCCAAGTATGTCACACTTTCAAGTCAGATGACCGAAACAGACGGAGATTACGCTACGCCGCAAGATAAAGCATTGTCCCAAATCACTGCGTCAGAACAGTTATCCTTCCACTCGGCAGACCAGACAAGCCAGTCATCAGACTCGGCGGTCGCTGTCAAAACAGGCCCCGGAAATGGTGATCTCGGCGGCGCAGAACCCGTCGGCGCACTGATACCGATCGAGACACCGGACATGGCTAATGGCTCCCTTTTTCCCATCACAACTCCGACAGATATCAGAGTCCTATCTCCTCACCTTATCAACATACGCACACCTATGTCACATCTATACGGTCCGGATAGCCCCTTCTTCGCCCAGCGGTTGCACCTGGCCGCCTATAAGCTCGCACACCGATACCTCAAGAATCCAGCTGTTCCCGACTCCGCGTTACTTCGGAACTTTGGTTTCTTGATGACTAGATGGAGTCGACGCCAACTTATCACATACTTGAACTCATTTCTGAAATCTTCCGAGGGAGTTGAAGTTTCTAAGAAATTCAATATTCCCTTGCTGCACCTGGGTGGTGCCGGGTTACACTACCCACAGAAGCATTCGCCCCTCAGCGATCCCGATCCTCATTGGCTTCCCTCGGCTGAAGACATTTCGATGATGTATGCAAATGGATTGAGTATTCAAGACCTTGAAGAGCCCTGGTTTGACCCGGGAGACGTGGAGGGATTCCTTGAGGAGCAGGGCATAATTCTTTCCAATCGAAATATGTTTCCAGAAAGCTTACAGAGCGATCGTCAGGATGCGGTTGCTAGAACATGGCAGTCAGGTCTTCTGGATGACCAAGCGATTTTCTCGCGGGGTCCCATGCTCGCTGTCGATGAAGATCAATTGATCAATTGTAAGCCCAGTTGGACTGTGTACCAGTATGACATCGAGCGCTAATTTTGTTCGGCAGGGCTGTCCTACCGCGGCATTTGCCTAGGCCGTTCGCCAGGGTTCCGCAAACGTGACGTAGAGAGGTTCATCTCGCAACATGCTTGGCCCGTCGGCGTGCCTCAAATGCCTATTCAGGCCGTCGCAGTAGCCTAATGCTATTCCCGACAGCGCATTACGTTTTTACATTGTTCGGAGACGCCGATCGCTGGTCCATAATGCCCGTGACCATCAGCTCCAGCGATTTCTACTTCATATTCAGCGTGCCCTCCTCTTCGGCTGTGTCAAGTGGCAAGGACTGGCCTGAGTTCTCCAGCGCGATCTCCACAGTTCAGATAGGACTCTGGCTTTCGCATGCGCCACAGCAACATATGCACAGCGGTAATGCTGCCCTTGTATCGACGTTGTGATAGTCCCGACGAGGAGTCTATTGCTGCCGCCCATCTCTTCAGCTGTCGTTTATAAATGATTACGTGCTAACCTAATAGTTGAGCGAAGAGAAACGAGCAAGAAGTAGGACTTCGTTCTCCATAGCTTCGCCAGTTTGTTTATTGGCGATCAGTTCGATGCATAGCAGACGTCGAGTGAAAATGCTATAGACACCTGACCCTGTGATGTTGGCGTTTGTGTTAGCTGTGGAGTCGCAGGTGTTGCTTCCGGTGCACCGTCAATCATCTGACCAGGGTATGCCATCGGGACGGATGTCAGTTACCTCTGATTACCTCGCGGGCTGATACACCCTCGAGGGGCAGAAGGGCGACGAGGGTCGAGCTAATCACAACCAATCCGATCTTGTGCATTTGACTTCTTCTTTCGGTGAGCCGTGGTGCCAGTTACAGCCAGAAGGAAATAATGCTTCTCTGTTCCGTGCGGACTAGGCGAGGCAACGTGAAGGACATAATTGATTCTATCGAGCATCCCTGGAAATGCTGTCTCGTGTAATACCTCTGGCGACGGCCTTGTCTTCATATTTCGAGAAACGGTTCTGGAATTGCAGGGTCTGTTCGTGCATTTGCTGATTCGAAGCCCATGGCCCAATCCCAGGGTTTCAGGGGAGACGGCGCTGGCCATAAATTGAGTGGCGCCGGAGAATAAAGACGAGACGGGACGGCATTTCGACACTCTATGATTCATGCTCACTGGGTCGGCATGAGATGGAGTCGGGATTTTATATCTGGCGGGAGGGGTTCCGTTTCCTCAAGGAGGAGGCCGAAGACACTAAGAACCTTGGCTCGGCGTGAGTCCAATGTTTAGTGATCACTTCAGTGGAGAAGGTCAAGTGGCTGACCAGGTTTGTCATATCACTGATTAGTGATACCGTGTCCGAGCACAACTGCACCATGTCGAGAACGGGATGATTAGTATTCACTGATGCAGCGTGTCACCACCCCGCTCGATCTAGGTGCAAGCATATCACAGGATCTGTTTCTACCCGGTAACGGACTATAGTAGTTGTATTAGTAGTATCCACGCGAATGCAGCGTCTCTTTTCTAGGCTGTCGGGTTCCCTGAGTGGCACAAACTGGTTGAACCCTTCCAGTAATGACTATATAATGATCCTCGTCCTCGACAATCAACGACAATCATAACATCCACCCATCTGACCCATTAACAACAACCATCCCACAAATAATCAAAATGCCCCGCTGGCTCATCCAACACAGTCCCAACACCCTCACCCCCGAGGAGAAATCCCACCTCGCCCAACAAATCACCCAGGTCTACGTCGGCTTCGGCCTCCCAGCATTCTACGTTCAAGTGCACTTCACCGAGCAGCCAGCCGGCACATCCTTCATCGGCGGCGAGCAGCACCCCAACTTCGTCGCGCTGACCATCTACCATCTGGCGCGGACGATGACCTCCGACGAGCAGCGGCAGGGATTCCTGAAACGCATTGATGCGGTCTTGACGCCGATGTTCGAGCCCAAGGGGATCGACTGGGAGTATTTTGTGACGGAGGCGCCAAGGGATCTGTGGAAGATTAATGGGCTTGTGCCGCCGGCTGCTGGGTCGGAGGAGGAGAAGGTCTGGGTTAGAGAGAACAGGCCTGTGAGGTTATAGATGACTATGGATTGAGGGTTGTGCATAGTTTGTACATGAGTTGAAGATGCCTTTTTCAGGAGAGGGACGAGTGCAAGATGCTACTTACTGTTTGATATGAATGATGAAAGGGTTAGCTTCTGCTATCTAGCTCGCAAGGCTAATTAATATGGCGGTTCTTGATACTGCACAACTCCTGGATATTGTTTTTGTTGCATAGAGACAAAGAATGCTCACGGACAGTATGCAGAAGAGCTTTGATCCCAGCATGGACTGGTCACTGGAACACACGCACTTATTCAAAGACCTGCAGGACATTCCCAGGACAAATGGCGCGGCTGGTTGCAGGACCAAGGGGTGACTGACAAGTGGGATGTACAATCCTTCGAAGAGAACTCAAGCGTTCAGGAAAGATGCCAACCTGCACCACTCGACGAACCAACCGTGGATGATGTTATCGACCGCCATGCGATTGAAGCGGCTGAGCAAACTCGGAGTCTCGGATTCTCTCGGAACGGACCCACCAGGCCATATTACAACAAGAAGAGGACCAGCCAGCAGGGCTTCAGGCTCCGACGACCGAACATCATACAGTGGGTGCTGACGCTGTAGAAATTCTGAGACTAGTAGGTTAGACAGGCGCAAATTGCCCATAGAGGAGGAACGTCTTTCTACACTTAGGTCGTAGGGCCAGACTTTCTGTCCCTGCAGTGTCTGCTTACTGCATTAGGAGGCCTGGATGAAATCGCTAGTCCGGGGGATACGGACCGTCCTTGCCGCTGAACTTTCCTTGTTATGATTAGAGAGTGTACATGTTTATGATCAGCTCACCGGCGAACAGAAAACCATAAAAAGGACAGGTATGCAGTTGGTTACACAATGAATGACAAGAAGCATGACACATCATCATTTGAATACCAGACTAATCAGACGTTACTTACTGCATACTTTAACAGCAAGATTCTCTTGCAAAATTCAACTCCCAGGCACATGTGCCAGCAGTTTTCGGCATATTATACTGCCGCCAAGGCAGCGTACCCTTGCCATCTGAGTCCTGGACAGAATGGAACCATGAAATAAATACTTCTCGCTCTGTATTCAAGTTGCTGCCGAGAGCCTGGTGCACGAGGATACGTTCTGCTGTTGTTGCAGCCGATCACCAGCTAAATAATGAACGGACAATTGAAACCACATATTCAGCTGTGACAGAAAGCAAGATGGGGGGTCCCCGGAGGTTTCTGGGGGTGTGGAGGAGGGGGAGACAAGCTAGCTACAGCAGGCCATTGTGCCGCCATTATCATAGGGCATCTGAGTATATGATGGACAGTCCAGGTGGCCACACCCTTTCATCGCTCTTGAGGCCACAGTCTCGGCGCAGCCATCCGCCTCGCTCGCGGCCGCTGTCCTGCGCACCAAGAACTACAATACAATTTTGTATGCCTATGCTGCGCCACACGTGGCTAACAAGCCTCTGGCAAAGTTCATCACGGACCAGGGCAATAACTATCACTTCACTCATCGCGATGATCCGTGCCGAAGTTGCCAGCTTTGACTATGGGTTATGTCATATTAGCCCTGAGTACTATATCACAGCCGCAGATAATGCTACTGTCACTGAGAAGATGTTACTGTCTTGGAGGGAGATGTGAACTTCAATGGCAATACAGGAACGGGGCTGCCTGATATCTTGGCGTTTCATTCGCATGTTTGGTACTTTATTCACATGGATGCTTGCAACGGGCCTGGGTTGCCGTTAAGGTAATATATGCACTTTTGCTCCTGATATGGTGTGGACGGATGACTTTTTACTACTTAGTTTAGTATATTGTTCCACTGGGGATAATGCGTTGTCCATAATACGATGTTACAGGAGACTCTAGGGCTTAGCAGTGGGTTGCCTGATTAGGCAAACAGCCGTATTTCGCGTTGTAGGGATAATTCCCTTACTCGGGTAGGGGCCGACTGGGGGACCGCATTTGAAACCAGTGGCTTGATGTATCCAACCCCAGGATAGAAAGGGCTTCTGTCTCCGCTTATGCCTCCGCTTGAAAAATAGATCCAAGAACGATATTATGCTTATGATACCACCCTTTTTCCCCTGTTTTGCCTTCCTCCACATGCAAAGATAAATAGAGCACCCATTCCCCAGCAAAAACGCTTCGACTCTCAAGAATCCACTACACACTTGTAAAGAAAATATCTTTACCCTAAAATCACCATGCACTTAGATCACAAGCTCCCCTGGAATACAGTGTCAGCGCACTTTGCTTTCATAAAGGACAACCCAGACATACGCAAAAACGATTTCGTCATCCATGATCGCTTAGGTGATCGGCTATCCGCCGAGTTCAACCACTTCACGCAGACTCTTATTTCCACCATTGAGGAGTTTTCGACCACAGAACGAGCCAAATATCCACATCCTGCCGCCCTACCAAAATCCGGCCCTCTATATGACTCGTCTATTCTACCCTCCATCGAAGAGAAGTATCACCTTGGACCACCCACTACCAACTCCGCGGTATCAAATCCACTGTGTGAGGAGTTCCAGGATGTCGACTACTGGATCAGCCAAGCCCCCTATAGCACGTCCACTGCGCACCTTGCCGATGCAGTGAAGATGCTCATTATCTCGAATGAGATGCTCGCTCTGTTACGTCTAGCAAACCACGAGAAAATCCCACTAAGGGATCTAAACCATCTTAGCTGGGGTCACAGCTTCGGTGTCACGCATGTTGCTGACGTGGCTCTGGAGATTTACATGCTGCTGAATATCGCTGCTTCTGTCAAAGCTAATGCGAAACCAGGATCTGCGAATGAAACTGGTTGTCTGACGGAGACGCGGCCGTTCCGAATGTTTACTGGTTGGGGATTGGGTGATTTCGATTTTCCAGCTCAAAATATACCACATCGGTTGTTTTGGAATGCGAAGGGCATTACTCACGGTTTTGAGTTCTCACCGTGGGACCCCTTGCGCCTTGGGAGTGACGATGAGAGGAGGGAGATGAAGGAGTACCTGAAGATGTGCTTTGAGTTGTTGTATCGATACGATCTTTTGATGAAGGAGATGGGCGAGGATCCTGAGTGGAAGGAGAAGATCCTAGGTATTCTACATCTGTGGGGTGCAAGGTCTATTACCGTGGGCGAGACAGGGCTCTGCTTCATTTGACCTTTATTGACAGGTACGCATTGGGCTGAATATGTAATTTTGGGAATAGGTGATAAACAGCTGAGCGGCCTCTTTTCTCCACTTATTACCATGTTTTCGAAGATATAAACATACCAATGCCATTAAACCAAATTTTCTATTAGCTGAGCATCTAGCTATCTGCTAGGGCAACTTCTTTTGTTACGTCCAATAATCCAACATCCACTACATCGTGGTAGAGCACGCTGGCGATCCGTAAGATGTAGGATCCTTAGCCTGCTCAGGTTCCTCATTATCAACTGCTAAATGCAACCACGACCTTCCTCTACAAAATAATGAAAAGCTGATGCAGATTGGGCTGTGGACTTCGAATATTGGACTGTTGATCTCGAATAATTTAGTGATTGATTGCATTGCGGAGAAAAGTGGCCGCTCGGCCGTGGATTAGTTACATCGTAAAATTTTCCTCCATCATTAAAGAGGTTGCCGTCAATCGCATTGTATGGCTTAGACGAGCTGGACCGGATACCAATAGAGCCATGGTCGGTCCATGAATTTAGATCCATACTGCTGGATGTCGCAAGCCCAATAGCTGAGTCCTGCGAACCAAAAGTCGACACCGAATAGTAGACATGGTACACGCCATTGACGACGGAGACATCTGGAGCCTAGATAGCTTAAGTCAAACCTTGAATTCCGAAGGTAGTATACCAACTGATTGTTGGTGGTGGTGAGTAGAACACCTGTCGCCAAGAGAAGCTGCAGGATGGGATAGAACATGAAAAGAATATCAAAGTCCGCTTGTGAGGTTGGAGAAAAGCGGATACTATAATAATTGCAGACAGGGCTTACCCAAGGATCACTATTCCCAGCCAGGTCGATTGACGACCCCTTTGGCAAGACGGACCCTAGTACCGTCCATGGACCATTGATAGAAGTTGCAGATGCATAAGAGATTCTGTTTCCAGTTGAAAAGCGGAAGTATTTTCCATCGGATTCTCTGCGAATAACGCTAGGATCATGGACATTGCAAGCTCCAGAACATGTTCCGGGGTTCGCATAGCCATGGGCTAGAGTTACCAGGCAAGATGCTATTGCCACAAAGGTTGACGAACGCATATCTGCAAAGAATACTGTGATGTCGATGATATAGATAGATCGTGGTGCAGCAAGGGACACAATGGGGTGAATAATGACACTTTATATACATGCTTCGTCTTAACTAGTTGCAACCAAGGCCTCATCGCGCCTGCTAGGCAAAAGGTGTAATTCTCCGTTCTCTACACCAGGAGAAGCATTACTCATATTGGTCTTAATAAGGTAGTTACGGATTGTCTCACACAAGTAGACGAAACGTGTTAATAACTGGTTTCACTGTCGCCCAAAAGGAGAAACAGGTGGTTGGATATTCTCGTAACCACAGAAGAAGTCCGCCACTGCCTTCAGTTACCCCATTTTTCCTCTACGCCTGCATGGAAAACAACACAGTTTGGACCAAGAACGCAGCGTTTTTCTTCCTAGCTTAGCGCTCTCCGGCATGGCTTTGAAGGAGTGGTCAAAATGCTAGGGGACCACTCCGGAGACACGGAGACCCATCTACGGTGCCTTAATATCTGGTCTTTCACTTTCCTTGTCGATATATGAAGGACGCCTGGCTCGTCCTCCTCCTCTCCGAATAGCGGAGCTCTCAGTGAAATATACCCACTGGTGGAAAAGGAAAAATGGGACAAACATTCTTGTGACAAAGCTAAGACAACAGCCAGAAGAGTGGCATTAGGGATCACTAGTACACTTTGATGGCTAAGTTTCACATATCCCAACGATTGTTTACCAATCCAAACAGAGCCAGAATAGTTATCAATTTTAGCATCAACTGAGACCAGGATAGTTATGTAGTTGTGATTATGCAGAAAAACATAATTAGTGGTGTTTATAAACACCAAGCGCCATGTATAGATATGAATCGTAAAAGTGCAGATCCATTACTCTCACAGCCTGTTGGGATACAGCTTGATTAACCTAATTGCCAGCCCGTGCAATCTTCATAACAATGAGTTCCCAAGTGGTGAGCTAATCTAAAGTTTGCTTTTGTGTTCTGGTAGGATATGAGCAGCTACTGTAGAGCAAGAGCTAACCGGTAATTACTGATGACTGTTAATGCATAAAAGGCAGTCCAAGTACGAATACGGGACATTTTCCAAATAAGAACATGCAAATTCTTGCTACTTCAACGACCATGCCAATTTCCCCCACTGGTGTGGCAGGGATAGGCGGCATCCCCGACCATCCGGCCCTGAGGATGATGTACCAAATTGTGGCACTATTAGTTCATAGCCGTACTCTGTTATCCGATGATGTCTCAATCGTGGTTTTAGGCTTGCATTCTCATTGAAGGCCTAACACTTCTCTTTCAAAATGATTGTGAATTTGTGTGCGCTCCACTGGCCCTGGGGCTATTCATGCACATTCGAGGCAGTTATGGCATGCGCTTTCCCGACTGTGACTGGGGACCTCTCCTCTTGACCAAGAACGATGTATGCAATCCACAGATATGACCTTCTGATTGCGCTGCAGCCTTGGTGGATAGCATGAACATCACTGAGAAACTGGGCAATCTGATTGAAGCAAGCGCCGGGTCCGCCCGTCTGGGCCTACCATCTTATAACTAGTGGAATAAAGCACTGCATGGCGTTAGATTGTTGATGGTGTTAGTTAGCTTTGGCGTGAACTTTTCAATTGTCACGGAGAATCCTGTGGGAGAATTCTTGTCTGCCACGTCCTTTGCCACGCCTCTGCTTATCGTGATATGGCTATGGTGTTGCTGTCACTCACCAAAGCCAGATCCCTCCTCGACGATATAGTTTGGGAATACTTCGCCAAAAATGTCAAACAAAGGATTTTACCCCCACTTATTGACGCTTTTCGCGATGTGCGGAAGCCACCTGCGGCGTCAAAGGAAGACATTCTGCCCTTAGACGCTCTAATGGATCAGATAGTAGGCACATGCATGAAAGAGCCTTGGTTGGAGACAGTCGCCTTGAGTACTGCAGAACACAGCGTCCTATGGCATAACTACACGGTGTGGAAACATCTACACAACTTAGAAAAAGAAGGACTTGTTTCTTTCACACTGGTATGTTCCCTGATATGATTCATGCCTGGCTCTTGCCTGGTTCTAACTGATGGGGAAAATAGAATACAGCTGGAGAACGTATTTACAGCTCAACTGAACTCGGCCGATATGTGCAGGCCCAGATAGGTGATGGGGACGAAATATGACTGTGGGAAAGCTATTGTTTGTCAGAAGATACATCCACCTGAACTACAGCAAGCCATTGGGCCAAAACGGAAAAAAAGTAACATGGCCATAAAGTATGTACACTGTTCCTAGTTCACCTAGGTAGAATTACGTTTCTATAACACTTGGTATCCCTACTAAGCATTAAATCACCATATCGCATCGTTAGTTAGTAGGATTTGAATCCCTATAATAGTATCACGATTGAATCATTATACAGCGAAGAATGGAGTGTTGCTAAAAGTCACCGTCAGATGCTAGCAAACACTGGTATGACTATGACAAAATGCTTGGTCTTCCAGACAGGCTATGAATGTTGATGCCTGGGCAGAACTCTATATAAATGGCTATGATCCAGGACGTTCATAGCAGATGGATTTACATAAGATATACTTAAGATATAGTAACCTGACCTTTCAAGCTAGACGATAGGACCTAGACTAATTTTCTTCTTTTTGCTTGCTTAATTATCTGCTCGGACAGTCGGACTGCTCCTCTAGGATACTCTAGTTGCAGTTGAAAGACCTTAGAGGGAAGGGCCCATCCAAATGGGGAGTAGGAGACACTAAAGCCTAGGATGAAAACAAACGCTATGGCCATAGCTCCCTAACCAGCAGCCAGGTGAGATCTCTAATCTCCTGAATACAGCCTGAAGAGGACTGTAATGACAGTGTATGCCGCAGCACACGCAAAACCGCCGAAGATAGCTAGGGGTCTACGCCCAACTTTATCAATGATCAAGAAGCACACTATGGCAGCGATTATCTGCAAAATGTTAAACATACCTGATAGAATAAGGGGTTCCTCAGAAGACTGGTTAAGCACCTGAAATAGTGTCAGTGCGTAGTAGATAAAGGCATTTATGCCAGAGAATTACTGGAAGAAGCTAATGCTAGCTCCCACAGCTGTCTATTTCCAGGACTTATAACTGAAGATATTTAGCCAGCTAAGGAATTCAAGCTTAAGCCTAGTAGCCCCTAGATGTCGCTTTGCCTAGACAAGTTTCTGAAAGGTAATCTTAGTAATAATTGGTTAGAACTCTGCCTGCACCCTGTTGTTGTTGTTGTTGATAGCTAAGCCTCTCAGCTTCATAAGGCTGCGAAGACAGTCGTCAGGGTAATTAAAAAGGGCTAACCAGCGGGGTAAGTAAGGGAAAAAGTGAATACCAAGTCCCAGTACTCTGGCGGTGACCATCTGCAGGCCAAAGGGTAGCTGGAATGGTGCTTCACTGGTGATATGCCTCATGCAAAATATAATCCAAAAGGCGATCATGACGCCAGATGTGATAGAGATCAATTCCAAAACTAAGAGTGTCCCTCTGATGTTTGGTGGCGCATATTTGGAAATGTAGAGAGGTGCACCCTTATCACAATCCCAAGTTAATATTCTGGTCAAGTACACGCAACGGACTTGCCTAGTCACTTACCATGGCAGGTGTACCAACACCTATACCTCTGATACATCTTCCTGCCATAAGAGTGGCATAGTTTGGTGCAGCTGTCTGGAGAATAGCACCAATATCAAATATTGCAACCACAACCATCAGTGCCCACTTGCGTGAGAACTAGTCCACCATATAGGGCATGAAGATGTAGCCAATACAAGCACCTAGCAACAGCATCATAGTCATAAACTCCATGCCAAAGGCAGATGCTGCAAAGGGGTAGGTGTGGTGGAATTGCTCCATAGCATTGTTGATGGAGATGACTCCCACATTGTAGCCCATAGAGAAGCCGCCAAGAGAGGTGAGGACCGCCGCGCCGAAGACATATTTTGAGCTGAGGAGACCTTTAAACCGCGAGGAGCCGTAGGAGATGGAGTGCACGAAGCTCCGAACTGTAATGATTTGTTCATTGTCTTCTGATGATACCACTGCACCGTTAGCCTTGCTGGACAGATGCTGTTTGTTTTCGTCAATAGCTATGGCTGGTGTAGAGGAAGTGGTGACATGGACTTAAGAGAAGTGCAAGATGATGGCTGTAGGTCTTGGGTGCTGAACTGATGTCCCCTGAGCTGTTATTTATATTTGACCCTTGCCAGACCATGCCTGTTGAGAAAATGTTTCTCTTTTCTCATAAATCCCAGAATGATTGAACTTTTAGATTCTGGAGTTTCATTTGCGGGGAGGAGTCCTTTGAGATGTGGCGCGCCCAAGATGATTCTGGGGAATCTGGGGAATCTGGGGAAATTTGGGGAAACCCTACTCTATGCTGAGTTCTCTGGCACGCGTATGCCTATACGCCTTGCGCTGAGCACACATAGAGCTGATGATGGATGAAACTTCCCCTTACAGTGCTTTTCTCTTTACCTTTCCCTCTCCAGCATTGTCGCCCATGAGCAACCACACTAATTATGAGGATACACTTTCCTCCTCAGGAGCAGAAAATACCAGTAATGAGCTCAATATTAGATTTGCGAGCGGGTCCTGGAGTGCGAGGGGTGCTGCTGAGGATGATGCATCATTGCTTTCCAGCATTCAGCCCGCTCTCTCTGCTTCTGCAGGTATCTAGGAATCCTGCCTACTACAATACTTTATTGAGGAAGTGTCTCCCTGGGTATGAGATATCACTCTCACTGTGCATTGCAACACGTCCTAACCTTCCTAGTTTGATCACTGTGATGATCAGAGGCATTTCTAGTTAGTCATCCCCTGTTGGGCTCAGCACTGCCCAACTCTTCGATATGCTGCTATATTTGTAGTATTGGCCCGACACTTGTGTCGACTACCTCAATACAAGACATGCCGCGGGATTCTATATGGTGGGCAGCTACTCCCCCACTTACAAACGTCCAGTGCTGTTGAATATATGCTCAAATGTACGCCTGGTCTGGCTGAGTTCCCTAACATCCAGGACCCAACATAACAAGAGAACATCATGGCTGCCGCCGTCTTTCTACGTCAGTATGAGGAGATGGAAGAAGAGACCAGTAAAGGCAGAGGCAGAATTGAAGCTGAGTATTATAATGATGATTGCGTCAACTTTCTGGATGTCACTCAGAGGATCATTAACTCTATGATCACCTCTCTGCTGGATTATTCGCTTGCTACGGCCGCATATTGGATTGTCATTTGGCAAGAGATTTATTATGCCTTGACAAGGGAGACGGTCTTGTATTTATGATTTGATTCTGACCATTGGCGCAATGCTTCCATCGCCAATAATATGATCATGTTCGTCGGTAAAGTCGCTCAGTGGTGCTGGGGGCAAAAGAGCCCTGAAGAGTGAAGTAAGTATGCTTTATCTTCCAAATTGGGGATCTCATTTTGGATAACTCGAATCACAGCACGACTCAAGCTGGATGAATAGAAACTGATTCGTGAATCGCTTGGTAAAATGGAACCTATTCTTGAACTCAAGGTAGATCGAGCTAAAGGTCAAATATTTCTGATGGTCTGGTACAGCTTCGATGTCCACGCGATGGCTGCACAGCATTTCTGTTGAAAAGATATAGAGACCCTAGACTGATAGGAATCATGTCCGGACACCTTTTTAGCCTAGTGGTATTATGTTTTAATAATTTCCAACTGGCTTAAATGATCTTGACTGCTGAGAATCTGCAACTTGAGTAAGCTGATATTGAGAAGCACGGTGGCTTTCTTCAGTAGCTGATGGTGTTTAGAAAAGCAGATCGTGCGGCTCATTGCAAAGCAGAAGCTCAAGTTCGATGGATCGTCCTTAATCTATGCGGTATTGCTTTGAATCACCTACGAGTGCAACCCTGCCTGGGAAACGCAGTCACTGCTATTACTCTGTACGGCGATTACTTTACTGATGATGAGGAGCGCGAGGCATTAGTTGGCATCATCAACCGGACGAGAGACTTACATGTGTGGCAGATGAAAAAGCCATATCAGACTCTGCTACGATGATGAGAAGCGGCCGACAGTGCAGAGATATGAGGCCTCCGAGACGGGGCCCGCCGCCCTGTCGGCCCTCTTAATTATTATGCTTATTAAGACTAATTAGGTATTTAAATTTCACTACTGCTTCTTAGAGTACTCGATGACACGGTTAGCAGGGCGCCAGAAACGGTCCTCATTGAACCGTCTGTCTGCGGTCCGCGGCCATCTCCCTACCCCTTGCAGCATGGCGCCTACCCATCCCAGTATAGCACCAGTAGCTTACATACAGCGGACTATTTGCATAAAAGGAACTTTTGGCTTTTTTTACTATTTACCATAAGTATTACCTATTACCACTACCTCTATAAATCTCCTACCTAAATATAGTAAAGCTTAGTTACTATAGTAGCATACTAATTTATTAAGTATACTCTTTCTAAGGGATACTACATCATACTCTAAAGGGTAGGTTAAGCCTTATAAAGTAGAGAAGTTATATAATATATTCTATTATATAGGGTATCATATAGCACTCTTAAGAGTAGGTTAAGCTAGATAGAAGTTATAAGTATTATAGGCTAGAAGCTAAGTTAAACCTCTATTTAAATAATAAGAAATTACTAAAGAGGGCAACTAGACATGAAAATAGGGATAGAAAGCTAACTTATATAATATAAGCTTATTAATTAATTAGTATAATATTATATAACTAATAGCTAGTGTCCTATCTAGACATGACTTTATAAGGGCTATATTACTTAGTTAAATAGCCTAAATATCTAGCAGGCCCTACCTACTATAATAAAGTAGGTTATATCTAAGTTAGATATTAGTTTAACTAGAAGGAAGGTAAGCTATAAGGAAGTAATATTATTTATTTATAACTAGTAATTATAATTATAACTATAGAATATATAGTTAAGGAAGAATCTTCCTATCTTTAGTAATAATATTAAGATTATACTATCTATCTCCCTTAATAGATCTCCTAAACTTAGGAAGTTCTATTTTTATTACTATCTACTCTATTACTATCTACTCTATTACTATCTACTCTATTATTATTATTATCCTTATTACTTTTAGTAGTATCTTTATCTTTATTATTATTATAGCTATTATTAATAATATTAATAGAGGGAATCTACTTAGTGCTAGTATCTATTATAGATATAACCTTTACCCTAGGTATTACTATTAAAGTTCTTATTAAAGACTACCTAGCCTAGGGTATTATTATTAGTAGTATTACCTATTACTTAATATCTTTAATATATTCTACTTTATCTACTCCTACTTCTAGTAAGGTAAAGGCTAAGTCTTTATTATAAATCTCTTACTCCATACTCTTAAAGCACCTTATAACTTTATTAATACTAGTAATTAGATCTAGAGAGGCTTTCTTAAGGAAATCTTTTACCTCTTTAAGGGGTCTACTAAATAAGAGATTAAGCTTATTTATTATACTAGGGTTATCCCACCCTAGCTATCTAAGGAGCATGGCTGCTATATATATATAGGGTATTAAGAATACTAAGGGACCCTAGGGACTAGCTATAATAAATTATATAGAAAGGCTATCTAGCTAGGTCTTAGGGAAAGTTAAGGAATATAGATACTTATATAACTTTACTACTATTCCTATATATACTACTTCTAGATCCTTTTTACTACTATTAGTAGCTATAAAAACCATCAGGAGATCTAGTCTAACCTAATTCTATTTAATATATACTTCTAGTGTTATAGTAGTGCATCTAATAAGCTATAATAGATATTATCTAATATTTATAAATTTCTTAGCTAGTAAATCTAGTATTAACCTCATATCTATATTTAGACCTAAGTTAATAAGAGCTAGTTATATTACCCCTATAGCCATATCCTTATCCTACTAGCTATATATACTTACCAGATCAGCTATAAGACCCTTTCTAAAGCCCTAATCCTAATTATACTATATTCTTATAATTAAATATATTATATAAGCCCTGTGGGTTGGGTAGCCTCTATAAAATTATTTATTAGGATGGCTGCATATTTCTAGATAATTTAAACTTATCTAACTAGTAATATAATATACTAGTATTAGAAATAGTATTAGCCTTTACTCTTTATTATTATGCAGAGCTAGAATAATAAGATATACTATAAGATTAAGTTAAAGGGCCTACTATAAGATTAAAAACTATATTATACCTAACTATTTATTATCTATTCCTCTATTAAGTAGGGTATAGAAGTTATAAATAGCTACTTCCTTAGTTATAATATCTTTAAGTAATTTTTTATTATTATTATCTCTACTCTACTTCTAATAGTTAAAGAGACTATTAATTTAAAAGACTTTAGTAGTATTAAAGTTCTCTAGAATTATTATATCTAAATTAGATAAGAGTTTATAAATTCTCTCTCTAGTAATAATAGATAGATTAAAACTTATATTTTATATAGCTAAGATATAAAAGACTTCTTCCTTTTTAGAGGTTTCTATTTTAATATTTTTCAGGGCCTTAGCCCCTATAAACTAGCTATATAATTTAGTAGTCTCTTATAAAGTTATATAATTCTCTCCTAGTTTAATACACCTCTTCACATGTGCCTATAAAATATTAGAGGGAAGGTTTATCTTTAACTTTATAGTACTACTAATAAGCTAAAGATATTTTATATATATCTAAAGGCCTTCTATTTCTTAAGCTTTCTTTAAGAATATAATTATAAGGTTTTAGCTTAGTTCTAAAGCTAAATAGCATAGGATTCTTATTATAAGCCTATCTAACTTATCTTAATAGGTGTACTCCTTAATAATTTACTAATCTTTTATAGTAACTCTGTCTTTTACATCTATAAGGGCCTATTATAATATTTTTCTAGCTAAAGAGGTGGTGTCTATACTAGATATAGGCTATTTATATAATTTACCTAATTATATCCTTTTCTTTACTATAGGCTTATTTAGTACTTCCTCTAGCTTATTATTATCTAAAATTTATAGCTATTCTATAATAGGCAGCAGGGGCTTATTAAACTATCTAAGTATAGTTAAACTAGTTAGATTCTAAAGTAGTAAGCTATTATTATCTTTATTATTTAGGATAATTAAGCTATACTAATTAAGTTTTATACTAATTTTTATAAGTTCCTTATTAGTAAGCTAAGTATCTTTAGGAGGTTTCTCTACTACCTTTTTAAAATCCTGTAGCATGGTATGCACCCCTCCTCTAGATCCCCTTTTTATATTAAGAATCCTATTAAGGGTATACTAGTTTACTCTCTATACTACTATCTTAGCTATAATCCTTTTAGCAAGTATAGCTAAGCTATATATAAAGTAATATCTAGTGCTAATATAAGTTAGGTACTTTATAATCTCCTAGCCCTAATAAGACTTAATTATCTTCTAGTAATTATTTATTTATTTAGCTATTTCTTTAGATATTTTTATAGCTTCTTTAACCTACTCCTATAACTTCTTATCTTTTATCTTATATTATTTAAATCTATTAACTTCTTTAATAGTCTCCTATACTATATAGATCTATACTTCTAATATCTCTTTCTATAATATTACCTATTTATCTAAATTATAGCATAGCTTATAGCATTCTTTAGGTGTCTTATATAGGTCTAACTTTTCTTAAAATTCCTATAGGGCCTTATCTATATAAAGAAACTAGTTCTTAATAAATACTTAGCTTAAAGTATAGATACTTCCTATTATTAGAAGGGCTCTAGCTTTACTAGAAATAATATCATCCTCTACTTCCTAGTCTAAAGTATTTTCTAAAGTATTTCTAATATTCTACTTTACTTTCTTACCCTTTTTAGTAGCTAGCAGCACCTTATACTTATAGAAACTATTATTTATAGTAGATATAACTTTATAATATATTATTAATAGTGAACTTTAGTAAGATAAAAAGAAGAAATCAGAGGGATATAAGAATAGAAGAGAAAAATAGAAAATTTATATCTTATATAAAGTAATTAAGAGAGTACTTAATATATTACTATTAAATAATAAGATTATATAATATAGAGTAATAGAAAATTATATAATATTAGCTACTAGTACTTAGTAAGGCTAAAGATAATTTTTTAGGGAGAATTAAAGTCTAAGATTTAAATATCTCTCTTCTAATTTATAGCTGTTACTCTTATTAGTAATAAGGCTTTAAATTACTTAGTATAGAGGAAGTAAAAGAAAGTAAAGAGATAAATAAAAAGTAAGTAAAAGCCCTTATAAATATAGAGTTATCTATAGAAACCTTATTAAATTAAAATCTAATAAAGAAGATAGTGAAAGGAAAGTATTAAAGATATCTATAGATACTATATATATATATATAATAGTAAAATAGATAAGAGAGTTAATTTATTATTAGTAGGGAAATAATTACTATAAATAGTAATTTATTAGGTATAGAATCTTTATCTAATTAAGGCCTTTTATTTAATTCTCTTTCAGCTACTTCTGTTTTAAAGGGATTAAAGATAGAATTAACCTTATCTAAAATCTTAGTTTACTTTAACATCACCTCACTAGATTATTCAGAGATAAAGAACTATCTTAAACCTTAATTTACTTTAACATCACCTTACTATCATTCAGAGATAAAGAACTATTTTAACTAATTCCCTAGGAACTATTATTTAGAATATTATGCTATTAAGTTCTTTAGATAAGTATAAAGTTTCTGGCTTATTATTATAAAGGAGAACTAAGTTACTATCTACTAAATCCTCTATATATAACTAATTATAGCTACTAAAAGCCTTAATCCATACCTAATAATATATAATAATATTAATAAATAACTAGGCTTTATATATATTTTAATAAGATAGTTAATCTATAATTATAATCTTAGCCTTTTTTATTATCTCCTATTATAGTTATAATAGTAGCCTATAATGTTAAGAGCTAATACTAGGAATTAGGACTTAGTTCCTAGGATAGTAAGACCTAATACTATATAGTATCTAGTCTAGATTAACTATCTAAAAAAAATCATTAAATACCAGGTCTGAAGGATGTTATTCCTATTAAATAGCTTATAGTATTTTAATCTACTCAGAGAACTATAGGGATATATTATACTTATCTATTTTTCCTACTTACTAAACTTCTATCCTATCTAGATACTAGTTCTCTATCTACTTCCTACTTAAAAGTAGTATCTTCTATAGATACTACTTCCTTACCTTCTTTAAACCTACTTAGAGCTTATATCTACCTTAGATATAAGTTACCCTAATTAGTAATACCTTATATCTATATATAATATAATAATACCCTCTCCATACATTAACACTACTAATATAGATATATTATTAGTAATTAATTATAATTTTATAGTAGTAGTTGATATAAAATATTTATATTATTTAGAATCTAATAGCCATAACTTTCTATTCTTTATTAAAAGTAAAATTCTTATTAGTTACCTAGTAATTAGGACCTTTATTCTAGATATTAATCTTATCTACCTCTATAATATTACTAAAGCCTTCCCAACTCTAAGCCCCTATAGGTACTTAAAGTTATTCTAATATAGGATCTTTACTAGAGGTAATATATTCTTAAATATACCTATATAATTAAAGATAGGCTTACTTATATATTTAGCTGCTGTTAGATAGCTACTATAAACTATTAATAATAAGAGGGTAGCTAAGCCTTTAAAGCTTATTCTAATATTAGTCCTTTATTAATTATAGTAAGTAGTTATTAATATCTTTAGATTATTAGTAAATTAATTAGTAATATTTTAATATATACTTACTATATAAAGAGGTTCTTTCCTAAAGATCTCTTAAGATAGATATATTAGGTTCTAAGCTATAGTCCTAAATATTATTACCTAGCTAGTAATATAGTATGATAGGTTATCTAGAAATATAGTTAGATTACTAAGGTTAGCAGTAAATTATATAAGAATTCTATAAATAAATAAATCTATAGATCTCTAAGCAAAGTATAGGTATATAAATTACTAAAAAAGTAATATAGTTAGTTAAGGAGTCCTTTCTAAAATTACCCTTTCCTAATAACTTAATAAAGTAGTCCTAGAACCTTACTTAGATAAAAGTTATAATTTATCTTTAATTTATATTAATATACCTACTAGAGAAATAGAATAGACTTTATTAACTAACCCTACTATACCTTAATCTGCTAGTTTATAGTACTTATTCTATATTAAAAGTAACCTCTAAAGGACATATCTGATTAAATCTTTTAGATAAAGGCATGGTAAGTAGATATAATAAGAGGTATCTTAATACCTCTATTAGTATATAAGATCTGTAATAAGACATGCTATATATATAAAGTATTAAGATATTATTAAAGGACACTAATAGCTATATAATTTAAGATACTAATATATATCTAGATAATATAGTAAGAGTATATATTAATAGCAGCATAGATATCTATACCCTAGAACTATAGCTTATAGTATCTATTAATTAACTAGAGGTAATTAGGCCTAGGGATAATATATTTACTATAATATTATTAAAGATTATTCAGTTAGCAGGTAACTCTATCAGGATCTAGCTTTTATACTATAGTAAAGAGTTAATCACTATTAAAGTTAGTAATATAATATTATACTTAATATAATAATTATAGAAATAGATATACTAAGAAGTAAGATACTAATTATTCCTAAAATATATATATAGTAGGCTATAGCCTAACCCTTTAATCCTTCTATTATCTAGCTCCTTCTATATAATAGCTAAAGTTGCCTAGTTAGCCTTCTCTTAGTTCTATAGATTAATTTATCTTAGGAGACCTATCTATTAATAAAGCTTAATAAGGCCTTTAGCACTAATTTAATACCCTTCTTTCTATAGAATTATTATAATATTCTTATCTAATAGATAGTACTAGTAAAATAATACTATAATTCTAGTATAGATAACTAAATTATCTTTAAGCCTTAGATTTCTTTAGACACCCTATTACAGAAGCTAGCATTTAATAGTCTTCTTATTTATAGATATATTATATCTATCCTATAAATAGGCAGATATATAAGATAATATAATTTATTTCCTTACTATCTTAATAATCTTATTCTTATAAGGTTCTAGGTTAATTATCTAATAAACCATCTTTATCATAAAATAAAGTTAGTTAACTATAAAATTAAAAAGTCAGCATAGGTAGCAGGAAAGGATGGTTTTATTACTAAGCTACTTATAATATTAGTTATAATTAGCTATACCTAAATAATACTAGTATAAATAACTAATATATATAGAATTTATACTATATATAATTCTCATCATAAAGTAGATAAATTAATTAAAGGATTAGGACTATTAGACTAGCTTTTCTATATTTAACTAAGGCTTAGGGCATATTTTAACTAAAATAAAACCACATAGATAAGATTATAATAATTAATAGCTTAAAGAAATTATTTAAGATAGCTAATATCCTTCTAGAATCTAGGTAGTGCCTAAGTTACTACCTCTATTCCTCTATTTTAGATTCTTTTCTTCACCCTTAAAATACTATAGATATCTTTTTACCCTAGATAGCCTAAGTATAAGCATAATTTAGATAGTGTAAATAATAATACCTATCCCTAGTATAGTAAGGTAAACCTAAATAAGTATTAAATTATTAAACTTAATTTAGATATTAAAGTTATTAGTAGTCTACTAGTAATATTTACTTAGGAGGTTATAGAGTCTACTCTAGAGAATCTACTTCTAGTATATAAAATACTACTAGATAGAACTAGTAGCCTTATAAGAATATATTAAAGAAATACCTAAGAGATTACTCCTACTTAACTAAATACTAGATATCCACCTCTTAGCTTTTATAGTAGATAACTAATATAGAGTAAAAAGGATAAAGATAAAATAAAATAGTTCTAGGAGATTTTATTTAAAGTCTAGATAGGTATAATCTATAATAACTATAGTAAAAAGTATTAGGATTAGAAATCTATTAGTAGTAAGTATAAGCTTAACCTAGTATTATTCTATATAATAATCTAATAAGCCTTAGTATTATTTAGTATATATATTCTACCTAATTAGTTCTTTAAAGATAAGGACAACTTCCTTAATAGCCTTATTAATAAATATAGGGAATTTATGGAATAATATATATAGGAAGCTAAGGAAGTTATTATTTTACCTATATTCTAGGTAAAATAAGGTCCTAAGTGCCTTAGGGTAAGTATCTAGAAAGGAATACTTAATAATATCCTTCCTAGGTACTTTCACCAGGGAAGAGTCCTATAGGACTTAAAGAAAAGAATAAAGAAGCCTAATTAAAATAAATCTTTTAATATATATATTTATATAGTAAACTATGAGCTAGCTACTAATATAGAAGAGGAGGTATTAAAGATAAAGAGAAAGGTAGTTAAGAAGGAGCTAGTTATTAAGAAGGAACTAATTATTAAGAAGAAACTAGTTATTAAGAAGGAACTAGTTATTAAGAAGGAACTAGTTATTAAGAAGGAACTAGTTATTAAGAAGGAACTAGTTATTAAGAGGTAACTAATAAAAATAGGGCTAAAGGATAATACCTTAATATTAGACTTAGAGTCTACTAAGGTAAGAGAGAATATCTTATAGTAGATAAGTTAAACCCCTTAAGCCTTAGTTATAATAGTAAGTTAGTAATTATCCCCTCTAATAATAAGTAGTATAATAATAGAGATAGATAGGTAGCTTTATTAAAAGTATTTATATTAGGACTTTAGAGAGGACTTATAATAGAATTCTAAGAAACTATAGCTATAAAATAAGGAGGTAGATAAGATATATATAGTAGTAGAGGCTAAGATAGTAGAGCTTAATAAGCTACTTAGATTAATAGAAACTTTAGATATATCTACTAGTTAAATACAGAGGAAGACAGCCATAGGTAGGTATATAGAATAAATATATTCTTATTATCTAAGCTTAACCTCCTGATTTTATTATACTAAATTTAATATTTAAGTTATTTATATTATAGGCTACCTCCTATAATATATACTATATTATATATATAGTAATATATTATATAACCTAGAGCTTATATCTAAACTAGATATAATCTTAGCCTATATCTAGTTCTTTCCTTCTTTAGTAATTCCACTCTATTCCTTTATATATTAGGTGGAAACTATAAATAAGGTTATGTCTAAGCTAGATAATAATATTACTAAGAGAGGGATAGTCTTAACTTATCTATAGTATTTTTAGAATTCTGCTTTAAATTCTTCTTTACTCTTTTTATTTTCTTTATAGATAATATTACTCCCTACTTACAGGAAGTCTTATCCATAGTAGATAAAAGCTTAATAACTTTATAAGAATAAATAAGATAGGTTTTAATAAGAAAAATTAATAGAAATTAAGAACTAGATAGATATTAAGAATTAAAAAAATATTCTATATATAATGTAGAACTATTTAGTTTATTACTTAGAGATAAATAATAGAAAATTATATATTATCTCTTAAGCTATAAAGAAATAATATAATTAGTTAGATAGTTACTTAGTAAGTAAAAAGTATATAGTAGGGTGTAAAAAATATTTAACCACCCTATCTTACTACCTACTATTCTACTAGTAGAAAACTACTTATAGTTATATAATATTTATTAGACTACTAGGTACTTATTATATGCCTTAGGCACTAGTAAAGTTATATTTAGCCTAGATACTAGTAAAGTCTATATAACTATATAGTATAATATAATAGTAAACCTTATAAGTAGTATATCCTTTATAGATATAGCTTTAATTAATTATACTATTAATAAGTTATTTTAAATAGTTTATAGATTCTGGATTATTATATTTCTATTATAGATATATTTATATTATTATATAGTTCTAACACAGACACCCTTTACATCTAAATTCTTTTATTTTTATGGCTATATAGCCTTACCACACCTTAGTAATATATTTAATAGTAATAAGGTCTAGAATTATTACTAACTAAGTACCCCTATAGAAATTATCTATTAAATACACCAGGTTGCACCTAAAGTAAATAAAGAATCTATTTTCTAGAGGTCTTAGGTTTAAATCTAGCTATTACTATTAGAGGAAATCTTTTTCCATTCTAAAACTAGATCCTTAGTGCTAAGAAGATACATTAGTTACTATATAAAAAAGTATAGATATCTATGTACCCCTAAGGGTGTTATATTAGTATATTATTTCACCATAAGCATATAATACATATAATAGTAATAAGGTTTTATTTAATTATCTACTATATACCTAGATATCTACTAGACTTACCTAACTAAGCTACCTAGTAATTAGTTAATAATTAAAGCCTTTTAGTTAAATATCTACTTACCTCTATAAGTACTCTGTAGTTTTAATATTACTATACTAGGAATAGTACAGTGCATATAAACATGTGAGGGCAGTGTGTGGTGAGATGTAATTATTATAAAAAAACCAAAAGTTCCTTTTATGTAAATAGTCCGCTGTATTACAACTTTTACTTCCCTCTGCCTGCTGCCCCAGGACATATAATGATACTATATAACCTAGACCTCACTCCTTCAAAGATAACATACTTTCCTCTTCCCTTTTCCTCTTCATCCTATCTCACATGCGTGTCCGAGGCAGACTTGTAAGCATAGTTAATTACTAACCTAAAGGCAGCACCATATAAGCTTGTATTGTATACCAGGGAATTCTTAAGGGCTAAACCACCCATTTTAACGGTGCTGTCGTCTCCAACAATCAGGGGGGGTGAGGATTGTAATCTTGCGAACCGGTGCCACTCCACTGGTCATTTCATAGAAGCTATCATCAAGAGTAACAAATATGGTCCTAATTGACAGCATAATGTCTCAGATAGTTATGTTTGGGATGCGCAATGTAGTCGAACAGAGGTCACGGCCGCGGAGTTTCGGGATTAAGCACCTAAGTCCGTCCTCCACGCTCTCCAGTCTTATTCGACTGAATCTATCTTCTACTCAATCTTCTTCCATGAATTATTGGATCGTCCTCATTCTTCTGAAACCCGACATTACATTCGCAACCCATTTCCCTGAACATCGCGGTGATACACACGAAATGGATGACCCCAAAGAGCGGAGAAAAATCCAGAACTGCCTCAACCAGCGCGCCAGCCGTAGGTGACGACGGATGGAAATCAAGAAGGCGAGATGACTCACAAACACTACTATAGGGAGAAGAAAAGCTTTATTATCCTCAAATGTACCTGAGTCATCTATTAGGAAGTGGATGGTTTACATCACCCCGTCGCAGGAAACAGCGACCTCTCGAAGACAAAACCACAATCCCACTGAGGGAGAAAATGACAAAGCTACAGTTCATTTCTGCTACGTCAGCTTGGAAACCCGCTGGATCATTTTGAATCTATTACATGACCGCGTCAACAGAGGCATTCTCACCCACACACTCTCCTCCGAATTACTCCTCCCTGTCACGCAGTGGAACATCATCTGCGCTATGTACACCAACGCCACTACAATAGGCCTGACCATGGCACTCCTGGCAGAAGATATTATCTCACCATTTAATACCTGTGGACCAGTAACAGCAGACTTACCGCCCAGTTTATAACCAACATGCCTGCAGAGATCCATCGTCCATCACCCCTGGATAGATCTTTGTGCCGTTTCCTCTGTCTGGGACGCTCTTCTGCGCAATCTGCATCTCTACTCAGAGGATGAACTTTGCCATGATCTGTTCGGTGGCTCCAGTGACTGTACCCAGCCGACAGGTCTTTTGATCTGGGGTGAAGCGTGGGATCCGTCTGGGTATGAGATATCTGAGAAGATGTTTCGGAAATGGGAGTGGCTATGGAGGGAATGTCCTGAGGTGATCTGGTCTACAAATTACTGGAGGTTGCAGTGGGAAGAGGAGATCTTTATCATTTCTGATTGAACTATTTGATTAGACTGACGCCTTCATCCTATGAAGCACATTGTTCCCACATAGTGTAATGCAGATCCTCAAACAGCAAATGGCTTGTGAAGTATCTGCTTACTAAGTTCCCACAGCTTCACCTGATCATCATGATTCAGAATGTGACTATTCAACTCATCATCGGCCACGGCGTTGTTATGGAGGAATGCCCCGTTATGTCCTAGCAATGTAAGTACTCAGTGGGAAATATATGGGAATCTACGCACCTTGGATCGTAGGATTAATCATGCCTGTGATAATAGTCGCGGCTCCTTCAGACTTTGTGGTCCACGGGGGCATTTTGATTGGTCTACTATCAAGGTTGACCAGGCCTGTTTGATGGTGTTAATGATATTCAAACCCCAAGATGCCATGGGCCGAAGACCTACTACTGGAAGCTCTAAGCCCTGCAACCATTTCCTGGAATTTGGGCGTGAAATGTTGTTGCAGGCCGGACCTGACGGCTATTGGCAGGTCAGTCTCTAGTGTATTGCTGACTGTGGATGAGGGGATGTCACATACCACCAGGATTAATACTAAAGACTTGAATTCCCTGATCTCCTAATTTCTCCGCCAGTGCCTTTGCAAACAAGACTTAGGTAGTGTTAGACTGGCTATATGCCACCAGAGGAATATAGCTTTTGCCCTCCTATCAATAATTAGATTGGTAGAATATAAGTGAAGTGTGGAGACGTACACTAAATCTAATATCCTTAAAATAGACCCTCCCACTTCGAGCTGCACTACTCGCAATAATAATGATTGATGACCCAGACCCTGTAGCCCTCACCTTGGGAAGAAGTAATTTGACCAGTAAGAAGTTGGCCAAGTAGTTCACCCTGAACTGTGTCTTGAATCCATCCTTGGTAGTTCTATAGGGAGGAACCATGACACTAGTAATGCATGTGAGATGGTTGATCTTTGGAATATCGTGCAGGGTATTAACAGCTTTCCTAATACTGCTTATATCTCCCAGATCTATTTTGAGGAATCTGGTATTGACATTGGGGGCTATGGATTTGATTTTCTGAATGATTGGGGTAACTCTTTCCTCAGCTTGAGCGCTGAGGATGAGGAGATGGGGGTCTGCAGTGCTTAGTTGGATGGCAAGTTTGCTGGCTATAGAGTCGCCGGATACGCTGGTTATCAAGACTGAGGATTGTTAGAAGATTATATTGATAGATACAGGGCAAGGCTACATACTTGTCTTGCCAGCTAGGGAGCTACTATATTGGTGGATGACGGTCTCTGAGGGCAGGATCTGCTGGGAGGACATGGTCTTTCTTGAAAAATGGTTATTGATGATTAAAATGTATAGAGTGATTGTGAATTAAGAGAAGGTTGTAAAACTAAACCAAGTTTCTGCTGCTTTATATCTTCTAGCGCCCCTGACCTGATGCATCTTGTTCTCGAAGTATGAAAAGGCTGCTATGATAGATGTGGTTAGTTTAATGTTAGCATTGCAGAATCTACTTTTCTCTCCGTCTTTATTGGATGACTGTTAAAATAAAATTAGCCTGTTACCCTGAGGATCTACTACTGGTTTAGAAAACTTTGTAGCATACTCTGATATACTGCTGGACATGTAGAAAGATTTATGGTCTACTAATGAGCTGAGCTATTCTGTAGTTTAGTTTGGGGCTCTTGCTGCTATGACACTATGTCTTAGAAGTTGTCTCAGCTGTCTAAGGGCTATTGACATGGTCAAATCAACCATGTCTAATATTACACTCACTGGGCGTCCCTGCAAGAATATCTATTTGTGGCTTGTGGTTTGCGAGTTTTATCTTCGCATGGCTTCCTAGGTGTCTAAGCTTTGAGAAATGACAGCCAGACCGTGTAATCGAGGCGGTCTTTGTGGGAGACTATCATGAGTATATAAAGAGGATCTCTCAGCAAAATGGAAGTTAGCAGCAGCAATTGAGTCATGCTCAGACCAGAGTATATCATCAAATATAGGTGAACAAAAAAACATACAACAGCATGTATATGTTGGTGCTCACCCACCCCAGTGTCTATTCCCTCACTGCTTTGCCGCCCACGTTCTAGCCACCTTCAGGTGAATATTCAGGCACCTGAATATTTTGCACTCAACTA
Source organism: Aspergillus oerlinghausenensis (assembly GCA_014250555.1). Classification (NCBI taxonomy): domain Eukaryota; kingdom Fungi; phylum Ascomycota; class Eurotiomycetes; order Eurotiales; family Aspergillaceae; genus Aspergillus; species Aspergillus oerlinghausenensis. The sequence continues at coordinate 121,750 of JAAKEQ010000058.1, forward strand.
CTAATAAGCTGCATGTCAACAAAGGTGCACAGTAGTGCCTATATAAGAGAGAACTTATTTTAAACCATGATGTATCTATCTTACTCCTACATCTTCATCCTTAACTCAAAACTAATTAAATAAGATGCCACAGAAGCCAGTAGTAACTATATATATAATTAACCTTAATAAGCATGATAATAAAGAGATTAAATAAGCTGTTCTTCTATGAACAGCTAAAAGATATAAGTAGAGTATTAGGATTTTTAACTAGTAAGTCTTTTAAATCTATAGAGGCTTATATCTTATCCTCTTAGATTCCTTAAGCTACACCCTGCTGCCTACTCTCCCCTAGATATTAAAACCTATAAAGGGTTTTTAGAATTTTATATAAGAAATATAATAGGTTAGATTAAGAAAAAACCTATAATAGAGACTATAGAGAATTTCTACTAGGACTTTAAAATAGCTCTTATTTACCTAAGAGGCTTCTATGTCCTAAAGAATATATCTAATACCTTAAAGAAGGTATAGGTTTTTAAGCCTAATATAATCTATATACTAATAAATCTTAAAGTATATTATATTAGACTTAAAGACTAAACTTAGTCTTCTAGATATTAAGATATCTAGAGATAGACTATCTCTAAATAATTTAACTATTCTTTTAATATAGCTCTAGTATTAGGACTTTAAGGAATACTATAGCTAATATCCTAATTAGAGTAGAGTATAGCTTACTATATTAATATTACTCTATTACTTTTCATCTACCTAAACTAGAGAGGTATATAAGTTAATAACTTACTAATCTCTTACCTAGCAGAAGGACAGTAGTAATAATAATAATATAAATCTCTAAGCTTGTCACGGGCTAGAAGCCTTGGAAACCTATGACCTAGGTTTGGATGGTAAGAAATTACTAAGGAAGGAATCTAGCTAGGGCCACAGTAGCTAAACATAAAGGGGTGCATAGTTAGTATATAGGTCATATAATTAGTAGCTAGTGTCTAGTTTAGATATAACTTTATAGATATTATATGGCTGGTAGCTAGCCCTAATATATTAGCTAGAGCCAAAGATTATTAATACCTTAGGCAGATAGTGAGTGCTTAGTAAGCTTAAGTACTTAGTAGGCCCTGCCTACTATACTACCCCCCCCCCCCTTTCTAAAAATAGGTGTTTTAGCTGGGGCTAAAATTAGGGGGTCTTAGCTTCCTAGCTAGGGTTAAAATTACTACTTCCTAGTTAACTTAGCCAGGGCTAAAATTACTAGATCTTCCCTTCTAAGTATTAAGTACTATAGTATCTATAAGATTTATAGCTAGCTCCTATATAGGGTGCTTATAGCCTACCTATTTAACTAAGTATTCTATATAATAGCCTTACCTAATTTACTTCTCTTATTTATCTAAGATCTTCTTAACTATAAATTTAGCTTTACTATCTACTAGCTTAGGGGGTGGCTAGTAGTTATTATTTAACTAGCTTAGGAATAGATTATCTATAGTAGGCTATAGGAGGCTAATATAAAATATATTATATATACCTAGTAGTATATCTAGCTAGTAGATATATAATTTAATAGCTTCTAGCACTATAAACTTTATATATTATATATTAAGCTTCTAGCTTAGGTAGTCTATTTAAATATTTTATAGATCTAGCTATACTTTTAAATTAATAGTATAGTATAGAGCTGCTAGGTAGGAGTAGTTTAAATATTCTTTTTAATATTATTAGATAATAGCTAGCTCTAACTAGGCTATATCTATAGCTTCTTTTATCTTTATAATAATTACCTTAGCTCTCTCTTTTAGTAAGTATACTATATCTAGGGTAATAGCCTCTTAATCTAATAGTTTAACCTCTAAAGATTTAATATTATATCTATAGTCTAAGAAGAAGGGACTAACTCCTATACTTATAGTATCTTAATTATTAATAGCTAGTTAGGCTATTAGTAATAACTATTTCTAGTTAGTCTAAGTATAGTTATATAAGTTCTATAGATAGGCCTCTAATATAGTATTTATCTATTTAATCTATCTATTTATCTATAGGTAGAAAGCTATTAAGAGTTATTATTTAATACTTAGTTATTTATAGAAGTACTTCTAGAATTAGCTAATAAACTATAGGCTATAATCTAATATAATTATACTAGGAATATTATAATAGCTAATAAACTAATTAATTAATAGCTATACTACTATCTTAGAATCTATTTACTTATAGGGTACTAGGATCATACCTTTCCTAAATTAATTACTAATTACTATAATATCCTTATAACTATCAGAGGTGGGCAGCTTTATAATAAAGTTAATAATAATCTTATATTATTTATAATCTAGAATTAATAATAGCTTTAGTAGTCCCTAGTATTACTTATACTATATATAGTTAGTACTATACTTATTATAGTTATATATAAACTATTAGATATTTATAGAGAGTTCTGGCTAGTAGAAGTTCTAGGTAATTATTATATATAATATATTTCTTCCTAGGTAGCTAGTTAATACTAAGTTATAGATTTCCTATAAGATTCTTATTTATAATAATTTAGAGTTAGGGACTTATTTATAGCTTTAGTATAGTAAGTAGCTATCTAATAATATAGAATACTTAGTAATTAATACTTATATATATAATCTCTTTAGGAATTAGGTAGCTTCTTTCTTTATAGCTTATTATATCTCTCTTAAGTTAGTATTATTTAGTTCTACTTTCTTCTAATACTCTTCTAGTAGCAGGGGTATCCTCTCTACTAATACTATAGATAAGGTTATATAATAATACTAGCTATTTAGTAATCTTATATCCTAGTTAGATACTACTTTATAGGTATAGGATATATATATATATATTTAATTAGTAATAATCTATAGTGGTATTAAGTAGTGATTATATACCTTAAGCATATTATCTTCTATATTTTATAGTATATCTTACTCCCTCTAGGACAGGGTATTAGGCTAAGTAGCTAGTTTCCTAGGTTAATAATATATCTTATAATTAAACTAGCTTAACTAGTATAACTAATATATCTGCTATTTATTAAGCCTTTAAACTATCTTAAAGTATTCTAAATTATAGTAGTCTATAATAAGCTTAAATTAGGGTAAGCTAATTAGCTCTAATTCCTATTCCTTAAGTATATTAACTATAGTAAGTAACTCCTTATTATAGATTTTATAGTTATACTCTATTAGTATATTCCTCCTAGAGATATAAGTAACTAGCCTTAATATATTATTATTATTATATTATAATATAGTAGCCCTTATTACCTAGTTTAAGATATTAATTTTAACTACTATCCTTTAGTTAGGGTTAAACTATATAAGAATTAGAGCTATTATAAATATCTTCTTTAATAGCTTAAAGACCTTTATCTACTTATCTCTCTATATAAAGAAGGGTCCTTTATATATTAGTATTATTAATAGCTATACTATATCTAAAAAGATCTATATAAATTAGTAATAGAAGTTTATAAAACTAAGAAATAATTATATATTATATATAAAGATAGGGGCTTACTATTCTAATATAGCTTTTATTTTATTAGAGTCTATTTATATATCTTTACTAGCTTTTATTATAAACCTAAGATACTTTATACTTTTTATCTTAAACTTATACTTATTAATATCTAGCTATAATCCTATATCCCTTAGGTATTTAAGTACTTAGTAAATATATTATTAGTACTCTACTAGTAAGCTATTAGTAAAGATTAGCATATTATTAATATATATAGAGATAAATTTATCTAGGAAGTCTTAAAGTATCTAGTTAATATATTATTAGAAGGTGCTAGGTGTATTTATTATACTAAAGAGGGTAACTAGCTATTTAAATAAGCTAAATTATATATAGAAGGCTATTAACTATTTATCTCTTAGGGTAATATAGATCTTATAAAAAATAGTAATAATATCTAGCTTAGTAAACTACTTAGCCTTTATAATATATTCTAGGGTCTTATTAATTAAGAGGAGTAGGTACTAATCCTTCTTTATAATAATATTTAGGGTATAATAATTAATATAGAATTATAATCTACCTCCTAGCTTATAGATAAAGAATATTAGTACTATAGCTATAGAGCTACTAGTATAAATAAACCCCTTTTCTAATAGCTTAATTAATATCTTTTATAGTACTAGGAGCTCTCTATAAGATATATTATATAATAGCCCCTATAGTAACTCTATTAGCTTCTCTTTTTTTATTCTTAATAAGCTCTATCTAATAATTAACTCTAGGATAGTATAGTAGTAGCTTATTAGCCTACTTCTTATTAAATACTTCTAGAAACCTATAGTAGTATACTAGTAGCTTTATAGCTAGATTAGTATACTTCTTAACTTATAGTACTTTCTTAATATTCTTAATACTAATAATAAAGATTTATATAGTCTTATCCTTCCTTTATTATTAGTAGTAGATTATAAATCTTAAGGTACTAATCTACTTTACTACTAGCTTTAGCTTATTCTTAATACTTTTAATAATAAAACTATCTATAAATCTTAGCTAGGGTCCTTCTACTTTAATAATAGCCTTCTAGTCTATTATCTATAGGGTCCCTAGTATTAGATTAGTCTTATTACCTAGCTTTAGTACTATATATATATAGACTATATATTAGTAGTTACTACTAATATCTAGTAAGAAGTAGATAATAGTTAAAATAATACTCCTAGTTATACTAGTATAATTATTAAGATAGATTAGTTTAATCTTTATTTACTCTAGTTATAGCTTCTATATAAAGTATTTAGCTATAACTATATAAGATATATATCTAGTATCTAGTAGAATTCTATAGTTATATTCCTTATTAACTATTCCTAATATAATAAATTTAGAGGTATTAAATCTAATAGTCTACTAAAATTATTTATAACTAATAAGTATATCTTCCTTAAGATATAAGTAATACTAGCTCTTTAGCTATATTAATTATCTAACTAGCCCCTGTAAGAGTCTTTTTATAAAGATAACTTATTTTTTAACTTATTTTCTTTATTATCTTTAAGTAGGGGTTTAATAATTTAAGAAGTATAAGATAGTTTTAGCTCTTTATTTTATAAGAGAATAGCTCCTAGGTACTAGCATCCTTTAATTATATAGTCTAATACTTTATAATATAAATATCTTCCCTTACTATAGTAATAAGATAGCTTAGTTTTATTAACCTACTTAGTATAGTACTACTAATAGGCTAGGGTTATAGAGAAGGACTTCTAATCTATAATATTATTAGAACTAGTTATAACTAGGGGAGGGTTTACTAAGGGTATAGGGGTATATATAGCATAGCTATAGCTAGTAACTTATATATCTCTCTTATACTAATTAGAATAGCCTAACCTTCTTATATATAGGGCTTCTACTTAGTTAGCTACTTATTATACTTAATAATAGTAGTCTATAAAGGTCTCTTTCTTCTAGATATCTACTAGTACTCTCTTTACTTTAAAGCTTAGGGCACTATCTAAATAGTTCTTCTTTATTTTATTAGACTAGGAGTGGCCCCTAGCTTCTATTAATAATTAATTAAGGTCTGCTAGCAGCTTATTAAATAGATAATTATCTTAATATAGGGTTTATAGTTCCTATAGGGCTTTCTTACTCTAGCCCTAGTTAAGGAATATAAGGTTAAGCTAGTTATATAGGCTATTTAGGGTTACCTATATTATATTTAGGTTATTCCTATACTAATCTATCTAAGGGGCTATAGCTACTATAGTATTACCCTTAAGTCTACTAAATATATATTATAAGTACCTATAGTAGGAGCTAATTATAGCTTAATTAAGTAGTAATTTTACCTATAGCTTAGAGTAAAAGATCTAGTATATAGCTTTATTAGTGCTATTATATATCTCTATATTAGGTAGAATAGGCTTCAGCCTCTTTACTAGGTCTTCTATAGGGGTTAGTAAGGAAAGAGTTACCTAGGGAGTATATACTACTATAGTAGTAGTAGCTATTTATTATTCCTCTAGCTAAGCTATTTAATTAGTAATATTTTATAATTATTAGGCTATTTAGGTTATAAGGTTTACCTATATATTACTCTATAGTGCTAGTTACTCTTCACTAGTCCCTTCTAGGGAGGTAGATATCTATGATAATATATTATTATAGCTTATTCTATCTATTCTAGTTATCTTATCTAATCTATCTAGTTTATCTGGTTTATCTGGTTTATCTAGTTTATCTAGTTTATCTAGTTTATCTAGTTTATCTAGTTTATCTGGTTTATCTAGTTTATCTAGTTCATCTGGTTCATCTGGTTCATCTAGTTTATCTAATTCATCTAGTTTATCTGGTTTGTCTGGTTTATCTAGTTTATCTAGCTTATTAATAAGAGTAATTTCTATTGTTATAGGCTAGAAGCCTTAGAAACCTATGACCTAGGTTTAGATGGTAAGAAATTACTAAGGAAGGAATCTAGCTAGGGCTGCAGTAGCTAAACATAAAGGGGTGCATAGTTAGTATATAGGTCATGTGATTAGTAGCTGGTGTCTAGTTTAGATATGACTTTGCAGGTGTCATGTGGCTGGCGGCCGGCCCTAATATATTGGCTAGAGCCAAAGATCGTTGATGCCTCAGGCAGATAGTGAGTACTTAGTAAGCTTGAGCACTCAGCGGGCCCTGCCCACTACACTATGTCACGTGGCTGGCGGCCGGCCCCAACATATCGGCCAGAGCCAAAGATCGTCGATGCCTCAGGCAGACAGTGAGTGCTTAGTAAGCTCGAGCACTCAGCGGGCCCTGCCCGCTACAAAAGCTAGTAGTAAAGTAGATTAATATCTAAGGGTTTATAGTCTATTACTAGTAATAAAGAAAGGATAAGACTATATAGATCTTTATTACTAGTATTAAGGATATTAAGAAGGTATTATAAGTTAAGAAGTATACTAACCTAGCTATAAAGCTACTAGTATATTACTATAAGTTCCTAAAAGTATTTAATAGGAAGTAGGCTAATAAGCTACTATTATACTACTCTAAAGTTAATTATTAGATAGAGCTTATTAAGGATAAAAAAGGGAAGCTAATAGAACTACTATAAGGGCTATTATATAGTATATCTTATAGAGAGCTCTTAGTACTATAGAAGATATTAACTAAGCTACTAAAAAAGGGGTTTATTTATACTAGTAACTCTATAGTTATAGTACTAATAGTCTTTATCTATAAGCTAGGAGGTAGGTTATAATTCTATATTAATTATTATACCCTAAATACTATTATAAAGAAGGATTAGTACCTACTCCCCTTAATTAATAAGACCCTAGAATATATTATAAAGGCTAAGTAGTTTACTAAGCTAGATATTATTACTATTTTTTATAAGATCTATATTACTCTAGGAGATAAATAGTTAATAGTCTTCTATATATAATTTAGCCTATTTAAATAGCTAGTTACCCTCTTTAGTATAGTAAATATATCTAGCACCTTTTAATAGTATATTAACTAGATACTTTAAGATTTCCTAGATAAATTTACCTCTATATATATTAATAATATACTAATCTTTATTAATAGCTTATTAGCAGAGTATTAATAATATATTTACTAAGTATTTAAGTACCTAAGGGATATAGGATTATAGCTAGATATTAATAAGTATAAGTTTAAGATAAAAAGTATAAAGTATCTTAGGTTTATAATAAAAGCTAATAAGAGTATATAAATAAATCCTAATAAGATAAAAGCTATATTAGAATAGTAGGCCCCTATCTCTATATATAATATATAATTATTTCTTAGTTTTATAAACTTTTATTACTAGTTTATATAGAACTTTTTAGATATAGTATAGCTATTAATAGCACTAATATATAAGAAAGTCCTCTTTATATAGGGAGATAAGTAGGTAAAGATCTTTAAACTATTAAAAAAGATATTTATAATAGCCCTAATTCTTATGTAGTTTAACCCTAACTAAAAGATAGTAATTAAAATTAATACCTTAAACTAGGTAATAAGAGCTACTATATTATAGTATAATAATAATAGTATACTAAGGCTAGTTATCTATATCTCTAGAAGGAATATACTAGTAGAGTATAACTATAAGATTTATAATAAGGAGCTACTAGCTATAGTTAATATACTTAAGAAGTAAGAATTAAAGCTAATTAGCTTACCTAAATTTAAGCTTATTATAAATTACTATAACCTTAGATACTTTAAGATAGTTTAAAGGCTTAATAAATAGCAGATATATTAGTTATACTAATTAAGCTAATTTAATTATAAGATATATTATTAGCCTAGAAAACTAGCTACTTAGCCTAATATCCTATCCTAAAGGGAGCAGGATATGCTATAAGATATAGAAGATAATAGGCTTAAGATATAAGATTACTACTTAATACTACTATAAATTATTACTAGTTAAATATATATATATATATCCTGCACCTATAAAGTAGTATCTAACTAGGATATAAGGTTACTAAATAGCTAGTACTATTATATAACCTTACCTATAGTACTAGTAGAGAGGATACCCCTACTACTAGAAGAGTATTAGAAGGAAGTAGAACTAAATAATACTAGCTTAAGAAAGATATAATAAGCTATAGAGAAAGGAGCTACCTAATTCCTAAAGGAGTTATATATATAAGTATTAATTACTAAGTATTTTATATTACTAGATAGTTACTTACTATACTAAGGCTATAAATAGGTCCCTAACTCTAAACTACTATAAATAAGGATCTTATAGGAGACCTATAACTTAGTATTAACTAGCTATCTAGGAAAGAATATATTATATATAATAATTACCTAGAACTTCTATTAGCTAGAACTCTCTATAGATATCTAATAGTTTATATAAAACTATAATAAGTATAGTACTAATTATATATAGTATAAGTAATACTAAGGGCTGCTAAAGCTATTACTAATTCTAGATTATAAATAATATAAGATTATTATTAACTTTATTATAAAGCTACCTATCTCTAACAGCTATAAGGATATTATAGTAATTAGTAATTAACTTAGAAAAGGTATAATCCTAGTACCCTATAAGTAAATAAACTCTAAGATAGTAATATAGCTATTAATTAATTAGTTTATTAGATACTATAGTATCCTTAGTATAATTATATTAGATTATAGCCTATAATTTATTAGCTAATTCTAGGAGTACTTTTGCAAGTAGCTAG
>JAAKEQ010000059.1:0-124295 GCA_014250555.1 Aspergillus oerlinghausenensis
AATGATTTAATATCTGTGGTAGTAGTGGCAATAGGTAATACATGCTGTGAACGGTAAAAAACCTCAAAAGTCCACATCGTAGCTACAGTCCGCCGTATCTTACCCCTCCATGAGGGGTTCGCAAGTTCCCAAATAGGAGAGACACCGAAAAAAGAAACAAAAACTTCCTTCCAAGATAGGAGACGGCAAGAGACAGATACAGTCAAATAAAATTAGTCTATTCTCCCTCTTGAAAGAACTGCACGAAAGAAGCGCTATTATTGATATGAGCACGTACATAACTCCAGAGATCCTTGTCTGTATGACTATACCTGTTTTCGATGATTTGCTAACTTTCCGCAGCGCGAACGTTGGAAGGAACTCCCCGTCGATCCAAGCTATTTTGATGACTGTATCCTACACTCGATCAATTATATCGCGCAAGAAAATTATGAGCGAAAGTTATACTGCTTCGAATGCGAAGAGATCGTATTCTACAACGAAAAGGGAGACGCAGTATGGACAACGGAGGGAAGTGGCTTGATGGACGGACTTCCAAAGCAAACTTCTGTTGTTATAAGGAGAGGAAGACACCGGCTCATTTGATGAAATCAACGATCAAATGAATACAGCTGGGTAGCCATGAATACGCCAAGGGAGAACCCGACGCGCAAACACAAAGTGCCTTCATAAGGCTGCCTTCGACTTATATCTAGGCTTACACAATCCGTTGTTTTTAGCAGAAGATTATCAGTCTCCCACTGCCGTAGTTGGCTCTCTTTGATCGCGCGGTAGACGTGGGGACCAAGCACCGTCGGAATCTCTGAAACAGTGGCACCTTGCAATGTAAAGCAGGCGTTGTCGTCTATCATTGTTAGTAAGCACTTATGTTCGTAGAGTCCATGTTTCCCATCTCCTACTTACACAGATGTGGTTCGAGCGGCTCGATATTTCTGTTGGTAGATTGGCTTGACGACCGAAATCCATGTACGGAACTTAATCTTTCCCAGGCCGTCGGGAACAAAGCCTTGACCACTTCACTGTCGAAGCCAACATCTAACCGCACAATTGCATCCTGTTGATTATGACGGGGAAACCTCATCTGTATACACTGTGTTGATTTAACGAATTGGTTTTCTTTCTCTCGTAGTCTCTTTGGAGAGCTATCAATCGCCTTGTAAATAGCTTCGCTGAAGAATTTGACTGCTGTATCCATGTCAGCTGCATTATACGACCAGGCGTCGTCGGTTTCTGTGATCGTAGTTGGCTTCGAGCAAAACACTAGATTAAGTGTCAGCGCTGATTCCAAACCAAAACGAAGTGTTGGACAATAACCTGTTGAGAAAAGCAGGCTCCGTAGTCTTATGTAGGCGGCAGTTTGGTCGATGTTTCTCTTCTTGGCGATACCGTCAAAGTTGGCTCGAGTTTCATAGCTCAGACGTATCCCCTTGCAATCCTTCAAGTGTCGCTGAACTTCGCTAGCCTTCCACGTTCGGCATGCGTTGGGTGGCACAACTAGAATAAAAGGTACGAATATAAGCGGGAAATTTTCAAGAACCTCCAGATATATCTTTCGGGCTCTTTTTAGCCGGTCATGCGAGGAGTACTCGCTCTTTCGACGAGGTATCTTCATACGTTCTAAGCGCTTGGGTGGATTGCAGGCAAGCACAAGACGTTCTTCGAGCGTTGACTCGTAGTCACCCAGCATCGACTGCCGTCGATTCAATTGTTCTACCATATCTTGAATACTCTGCAAGGTTTTGGTTTTCATTTTGTAAAGGATTGCTGTCTAACAGATAGGGCGAGGAAGCAATAGGAAGCAATAGGAGGCAGTGGAAAGTTTAAATATGATGAGCTGAAGCAACAACCCCTCACAAACAAAACAAATCATTTTAGCGCCTGTCTGACTGTAGACTACCTCAACAGGGACAAGCATGGCTAGTGATCAACTTCCAAACATTGAGAACCCTATGGATGGATGTGAGTGCAGACGCTTCGGTATTTCGCATTCCTTACTTATTGAGCAGGTATATCTACACCAGCTCTACTCGGGGGTGGCAATGTTATGGATGGCCAAGATGTTTATGTTATGACGGCACGGACCGGCGAGCAAGAGCACCAGTCACAATTATTCTCTTTTCACGCCCAAAGTACCGTTGACCAAGCCGGGGGATCGCAAACAAACTATTACGGACATAATAATTCCTGTTGGAGCCAAGGTGCTAACGCGGATGGTATGTCCGAGCTACCAGTTCATTGTCCTTTGAGCACTGAGCTCCTTCATCCTGGGGAGCGGCCAATGGCAGATAAGCAGATTCGAAGTGTCAGCCATATCTTACCACTATCGTATCCGGCGAATTATTAGAAATTAGGATCTACTGAATTCAGGCTGGGCCAATTAGATTGCTTAATTCTATTATGGATTTAACTTACCTATTTAAACAGAGTTTATAGAGTTTTCATTTAGTTAATTATAAATAGTCCACTTATTAGCTAAATTGCCAGAAATCAGACCTTCTTTTAATCCTGAATCACACCCATTACTAGTGATTACCATAGAATCATAGTTTCATAGGGATTAGTTAATAGTTATGAGCCTAGTATAATTAACTACTGCTAGATATCCACGTAAGTAAAACAACACTTACACCCCTGAAGGCACATATATCACCAGAGCAAAGGGTAAAGCTATTCACAATGGCTATCTCAGCAACCTAACTAGCAAATATACCTAATTATTTGATTACTACAGATTCTGTGCCTACGCAGAGGGTCCTAATCATTCTGGATTAGCCAGATAATTAGTAGGCATGGATTAGATATATCTAAATGCTTATAGAGCAGAAATAGGTCTGGAAATATATTAATCTAGATAATAAGATAATAATAATTAAATAGCTAATAGAGCTAATACTACTACAGCTACCTAAGCCTATTAACTTATTAATAACCACTAAGTAATCTGATTAGCTAGATCTATGTAAGTAATATAATTATAAGAAGAGGAAGTTTAAATAAGAGAAGAATAGTATCTACACTATATAGTAAGTAATCTAATTAATAGTTAGCTAATATTATTAGTATATTATTAAGAAATAGGAGACTATAAGGTAAATAATTATTAAGCTCTAGGTAAAGTTAAAGCTAGATAAGATAATATACTAATTAGAATTAAATATTTAATATACTAAGATCAGCCTAAAGAAGTATAATTAAAGTATTAAAAAATAGCTAAGTAAATAGGAGAATCTTATTAGTAAATATAAAGATATAGAACTAAAAGATCTTACTAGATATACTACTACACTTAAATTTATTAATATAGTAAGAGAGATAGATCCAGCCTATAGAGCTATTCAGTGGCAGAAGCTTTAGGAAGACCTAAAGCTTCTAATATATAATAAAATCATGGAGTTCTGATATTAAATTAGTAAATCAGAATCAAGATATAGTAGCTAATAGTAATTAAATTATGCCTTTACTACTTTCTAAGGATAATCTAATTAAGTAAACTAATTATAAGTAAACTAATTATAATATCTACAGTGGAACTACCTATGTGAAGAGAAATATTATTTTAATAATTACTATTATATTATCCCAGAGAAGTAGCTATCTAATTAGAAGCTAGATCTAAAGATAGTTAAACTATTTAAGAGTAAGGTAGAAAGTAATAAGTAGTTAAGAGAAGCTATTAAATAAGTAGTTAAGTAAGTAAAGAAAGTAAACTAATTAGATTAGCTAGTTATATAAATAGCTATAAGCATTATTTAAATGTTAATAGAGTAAGGTAAATAGAATAATATATCTACTAGTAAATAGACTAATTAGTATATAGTAATTAGAATAGAAGAAGCACTAGATATCTATACCTACCTGTTAGGTGGAAGGGAAGTATTTGAACTATAAGATAGCTAGATAGTAGATACTAGGGCTGATATATATATCTGTAATAATTAAAGCTAACTATCTAACTTCTATCTAGTTAATAGCAAAGCTATTTAATTTAGTAACTTACATACCCTAATTATTAGATATAGAATAGCTAAGGTCTGTAGGGAGAGCCTAAATAGTAGTATTTATATACTAGAATTATCTTAAGTAGTATATATACCAGATTATCACACTAATATTATCTCTATAGGCCTTACTAATAAGAAAGACTACTTCTAGAATCAACACCTATAGATTATCAAAGATAAGGCAGGTAATCTAATCATTCACACCTAGAAGTAATTTAAATTAGATATTATTAAGTATAATCTAATTTCTAAAATAGAAAGAGCAGTATTCATAGCAGCTATTAATATTAAAAAGTTAATAATACCTCTCTAGAATAAGGTAATAACTAAGATATAGTATAAATAGCTAGCTTATACTAGTAATAAAGTAGTATCCTATCTTAAAGATATTACTAAAGATATAGAGGTTATTCTATACCTAGTTATAAACTATGAAATATGCCTACTAGCAAAGGCAAAGAGGTAGATATTAAGAAGGCCCCTAGAGAGAGCTACTAAAGTATTTGAATATATATGTTTTAATCTTATTCTACTAGAAAGCATAGATAATGATAATAAATAGGTTATTTATTTCCTTAATAATATAACTAGCTAGTATACAGCCTACACTACCTATATAAAGTCAGATCTAAGGAAATACATGGATATCTACCTTATATAGATTAAACACTAGTACAGGGCAAAGCTATAATACCTCTATTCAGACTAGGAGTAAATACTTAGTATATAGTATATTAACTAATATAATACTAAAGGTATTAAGATTAAACACTCTATATACCATACATATAACTAGAATAGTAAAATTAAATTAGTAGGCAAAGCTATTATTATTATAGCTAGATTACTACTACTAGGTATAAGATTACTATCTAAGCTATGGAATTACACCATCTAAGTAGCTATTTATATTAATAATTAACACCTATAGTAGAATTATAATTCATAGAAGGAAGTGGAATAACACCTAGATTATATTAATAGGAGAGAAGTTAGCTTAGGACTAGATATACCTATTTAGATTACACTATATAAAAAGCTATATGGAAAGAAACTAAATCTTATTAACCTAAGGGTCTATAGCTGCAGGGTGTATATATACTATAAGGGTATCCTAAAACTAGATAAAATAGTACTGTAAGCCTAGGTAGGCTATCTTATTAGCTATATAGCCTCTAATATCTAGAAGATATAGGATCTAAAGGTAAATACTATCACTAATAAGCAAGATGTTAAATTTAATAAAGATATTATATTTAATCTAGATCATCTATTTCACACACTATCTATTTAAATTAAAATGCCTTAGGAGCCTATAGTAGTATAGTAACTACTAGAGATTAATATTAAAGAGATCTAACACTCTAAAGCAGAATATAATAATAATTTAATTCTAAATAAAGGTAGTAGCCCCTCAGGGGGTGAGGCTAGAGATAAGGTTATAGTTAATATTAAAGTTAGATCTTAGGGGGTGAATATCATAGATATAAGTAAGAGTAGTAAGTAAATTAATTAATTAGATAAGATAGCAGAAAATAATAAATATCATCTACTAATACCTAAACCAACTCCATCCCTAAATCTAGTATAATCTACTAAGCTAATCCATACACCTGCATAAATCCCTAGAGCATAGGATGATAGCCTATATATAGTAATTCTAATTCAAACTAATCAGAGGCCCTAAACACCTAGTAAAAATAATAATAAAGAACTACTAGATCTGACAGACACTTTACTAATTTACTAATATAATAATTCCCTAGGAAGATAGCTCCTTACTAGTATACTTAATTAAATAAGCCTAGAGCCAGAAGAATAGCTAGAACTAGTAGTATATAAACCACCTCTATAGCCTTCTAGAGAGATATATAGAGATTTCTCTACAGATAACATTCTGTATTATAAATAGGAGAGGAAGCCTAAGAAAAATATATATACCCTATATATAGAAGAAACAGGCTCTTAATAGGAGGAGAAAGAGAAGAAGATAAAGAATATATACTATCTATTTAGTACTTTCTTATAGGCTATGTTTAAACAGCTGCCTTAACTAGGTAGGAAGTATTAAAGCTAGCTTCTACTACCCCCTAAGAGCTATTAAGATATTAAGAACTATCTACTTAAAGATCTCTTCTACACTACAGCAGACCTTAAATATAATATATTAGTAGTCTAAAATACCTAGAAGAAAGTTAGATTTCCTAGTAGAAAGTAGGTATTACTATTAATATAGGTCTTTATATATAAATTTAATAATAATAGTTATCTTCTTAAGGTAAAAGGATGAATCTATATATAAGGTAATTTATAAATTATAAATAGGGAGGATACCACAGTAATAACCCTAGCTATATAAATATTCAGAATACTAATAGCACTAATAGTAGTATTTAATCTAGATATTTAATAACTAGATATAATTAACACTTTTATTAATAGCCTCCTTAATAAAGAAGTATATACCTAGATAGCAGCTAGATACTTAGAATAAGGCTATATTTAGTAGCTAAATTAAGCCCTCTATAGCCTATATAAGTCACCTTATCTATAGTAGAAAGAGCTAACCAGAACCCTTAAATCTCTTAGATTTTACCTTATTAATAAAGATACATGCCTCTATACCAATGATAAAATAATTATTATAGTATTTATTAATAACATATTATTTCTCTACTAAAGAGAATTAAAATTATATATAGATTAGGTGATTACTAGACTATAAGCTAAATATAATTTCTATAATTTAGGAGATGCCAGCACCTTTCTAAGTATTAAGATATAGTAAGATAGGGCTAATTAAACACTATAGATTAATCAGGCAGGCTTTATTAATAAGATAGTAGACTAGTACTATCTATAAATAAGCAATCCACCATCTACTCCCACTATAGGCAAATCTCTCACTAAATTTAAAGGGCAGGCTAGCCATAAGGTTATCTATAAGTACTAATAAAAGATGGGCTCATGTATATACCCTGTAGTAATTACTAGGCTAGATATTATAAAGGTAATATCTAATCTATCAGAGTATCTTATCAACCCTTCACTAAAGCATATAGAATTAGTAAATTAGGTAATCTAATACCTTTAAGGAACGCAGAATCTTTTAATAAGATATACTATTAAATACTATAGTAAGGAAGTCTATATAGTAGCTAGCAATGCCACCTATAGTAACCATCTAGATTAGAAGAGCTTAGAAGGCTATCTTTACCTACTATATAGCAGAGCTATTAATTAGAAGGTAGGGAAGTAGAAGATAGTCACTACATCCACTACTAAGGCTAAATTACTAGCTATATTAGTAGCTATAAAGAATATCTATTAGTAGAAGTAACTATTCACTATAATTAGATTTAATCTAGAGTATTAAATTTCTATCTTATGTAATAATCTGCAGACTATAGATCTGCTTACTAGTAATAAGCCTAAGGTGTGTATAAAGCTTAGGCATATTAATATTTATCATCACTAGCTATAGTAAGAGGTCTAAGCCAGCTATATTTCTATTTAATAAACTAAGATAAGTAAAATACCTATAGATAGCCTTATAAAGATACTTCTATACTAGAAGCACTATAAATTTATAAGGCAGCTTAGCCTTATTAATCTAGACAAAGATTAATTAATTTAATCTAAAATTAATATTAGATAAATAAGATAGACACCCTTAACACCAGCCTTCTATCTTACCTTCCTAATTAGGAAGTATTTAAAAGTTTATTTAATATTAATAGCACTAAATTATAAATATTAGAATTAGCTTTATATTACCTACTTACCTAGGGGGGTGTGTTAGCTATATCTTACCACTATTATATCTAGTGAATTATTAGAAATTAGGATCTACCAAATTCAGGCTAGGCTAATTAGATTACTTAATTCTATTATAGATTTAACTTACCTATTTAAACAGAGTTTGCAGAGTTTTTATTTAGTTAATTATAAATAGTCCACTCATTAGCTAAATTACCAGAAATCAGACCTTCTTTTGATCCCGAATCACACCCGTTACTAGTGATTACCATAGAATCATAGTACGCGGGGATCGGTTAACACGAAGTCATTAGCTCAACGCCAGCACGCACGGACCTTGAAATCAGCCTCATTATTTCAAAGCTCCTGGTTTTCGAGCTGTATTCATCTGGCAACTGATACAAAGTTTCCTCTAGAAGCTAAATGGCTTTTGACGGCGTATCGCTTTCCCAACACACAACCCACAACAGATGCGTTACTAGGCTAGGAATACGTCCAATCAAGTCATGCAGTAACCTCAATCGTTCTGCGCACCGCTATCACTAGATTGATTTCCCCACTGAGACGTGACAGTGCTCAATGTGGTGCTTGCGTGCTGCATGGTTAAAAGCAAATAGATAGAAAACATAAATAGTGACTGTATTCCCATATATCACTACCTCACTGGAAGACTTCGCATTATCTCGCTCCTACATTTCGTCATTACCCACCTGCGTACAAGATGTACAGAGCCAGCCAGTTTATCAAAAGCATGACCACCTCCAAGGGAAAAGAGGTCGCCATCGCATACGTCAGCAAAACAGACACATGGGAGCGACCATTCCTTCCTGAGGCTACCAAGAACGAGTTCGCCGAAGTTGCCGAAAACTACAAAGACACGTTGAAGCCCGAAACAGTAAAGGTTGCCATGAAGTGAGTCGTGTCTCTCTGTTGAGATATAGAATTTTACTCACATTGAGGTCAACAGAGAGGCTGAGCATCCAAGCCAGAACGATGCTGCCAAGCACTATTCAGCGCTTGAACTTGATAAAGATGAGAACGTCATTGCATCGAAGCATTACTATAAGCGGGCGTGAGGCACGAGCTTAAGAGGTGGATTCAGGATGTCAATGCCGTGAGAAATGACCGTAGATCCTGAAGGAGGGACTTCCCAATACTAAAGTGACATGGCCATACGATTCCTGTACAATGCCGCTAAGCTCAGTTTCTATTTTCTTCCTTTTCACCTTTACTGTAGGATCATTAGCAAGTAAGGCAAGTCCCGGTGGGATCTTGAAGATATAGATAGACCAGCTAAATAAGTGGTGGTTGCTGTAATTCAGTGGACAGAGTCTGGCACGACGAGTCTTGATTTGTTCGAGATTGGACGGGGCTCCCTGCCAAGATGAGGATCTTGTGGGGCCGAAATGGCTGACCACGAAGTCTGATTGATTGGCTACATCATCACCCTCCCTTTAATCTCGTCCAAAATTGATTCGTCGAACATTCCTTGCTACTTAAGCACCTGCCTCCTCCCTTCTTTCATCAGTGTCGCAGCAGAACAAATTCTGTCCCCTTCCTACACCCACATCCTCCACAATACCATGTTTAGAAGGAACATTGCCAAAATGGCGTCCGCACCTAATGAATACATTGGGGCATCTGGATCTTGTTACCGTTTCAAAGAACTACTTCAAGAAAGACCATCTATGGGTCGCGTCTGGTTGGCAAAGTCCGATATCCTTCACCCCATATCATTTGGCAGGCCAGCTGATTTTTGTAGATCTGGACAAGATCAGTTTGTTTTGAAAGACATACCAAAGGATATTTTTGATAACTTTTATGAGAAAATATGGCCCCAGTTACAGCAGTGTTTATTTATCCGATTGCCATGCGACATCATACCCGGCCAACGAATATTTGTGTACAAATATTTGACCAGCGACTTCCTCAACCTAGTCAAGGAGGGCTTACCTCCACGAGCACGGAAGCAGATTCTTAAGGCTAGTCTGCGAGGTATTGCTGAATTACACGCTCGAGATGTCGTCCATTTAGGTACTCCCATTGCACTACAGCTCGGTCCCTTAAGTTTCTAAATATGTCTAGATATCAAGCCAGACAATATTATGGTTGAATGCCAGCACAGTGGTGAAAATACTACGGTTGAACAGGTTCAGATCATCGACCTTGAAAATGCCGCTTACCTTCCCAAGGGTAGATGTATCAAAGGTATGCTTGCGGGCAACGACAATTGGCGAAGCCCTGAGGCGCACTTCAAGGGCGAACTTAATAAACCAACAGACATTTTTTCATTTGGGGTCGTTGTGAGTTCGTTAGATCCAATTGAAAGACTTTTACTAAAACGGCCTTGTTAGTGCATCTACGCTATGCTCGGGCGTGTCATCTTCGGTCCTGACGAGGATTTCAGAATACATCAAACCCAGGGTGCACTGCCTGCTTTTATTCGCCTGCAACGTCAAGTGTCGTATTTTGGAGACTCAGAAGGAATTAATGGTCTTCTGAAACACATTGGCGATGATGAGATTAGTTGCCAGGTCCTAAGGATGCTATGGGATGAAAGGTCTGAGGAACACATCCCTTACAAACCATTTTCCGAGTGGCCCGAAGTCGTCGATCCAACATTCAAGGATCTTATTCAGCGGCTCACGAATCTGGACCCGACCAAACGATTCACAGCGTGTCAGGCATTGGAGCATGCATGGTTTCATGATTAGTAGACCGTTGAAAGTACTCAGGCTACGGTGACTGTTCGGTGATCTCTGACAGCGAGCAGATTCTGGATTCGTGCCGCCGCCAGTTTAGTTGCGGAAAATCTCCGGAAATGAACCGTGAATGTCCAAGAATAACAGCCACACAGACGTAGAAGAGGCGGAGGCGTCTATGCCGTGTAGAACAAGAGGCACTCGCCCTAGGAATGTTTTATCCTGGTTTTGGTACTCATCTTGTCCTAAAAAGCAGCGTCATCTCTCTGGTAGCAATTTAATAATGGCCAGATTTACTAAGAAGAGTGAGTAATAAATTATATATAACCTATAAACAGCATATCTAAGCAGATTAAGCACTAGCAGTAGTTACTTACTATAGAGGAAGAGGATGTGTATATAGCTACTTTAAAATATTTATAGAAGAGCCTTAGAATTATTCCTACTTATCTCCTTTAAGGAATGGGTGCAGGAGGTAATAGGAATATCTTTAACTACTATTTAGCTCTTTTAAGATAAATTCTAGTTTCTTAGTTAGATTATGTTCTCCTACCTCTAATCTACTCAGTGTATAGTATCTATTGTGAAAGTTAGGCCACCTTAGGTTCTAAAAATGCTTAATATCCCCATCTGATCCTCTGGTATACTAGACTAAAGTAGAAATAGTAATCTATAACTAGGATAAGTATATACTAGCTAAAATATACTATTATACATGCTTTATACTATATTTAGTATAACTATACTATAGGCTAATTCTCTTCATAAGCCTTCTATTTTTACTAAGAGCCAGTCACCCTAAATTCTAAGATTAGTAGAGGAAGGAAATAGAATATTATACTATATACTTTTATAAACTCCTGCTTAATAATACCTTATCTAAGGTAGATTTTATAGTATCTATATTATAACTATTTATTATTTAGCCATATACTTATAATCTTTAATAGTCTTTACCTTAATATAGAAGTTTCCCCTGCCATATTTTAAGGCTATTTTCTCTTTTAATTTATCTTCATCAATACTAGTGCTACTGAGATTATAGGTAGGTATGGCTTTGGACCCTTTAGACTCCATGACCCTTAATATAAGGTAGGTGTAAGATTGCTAAATAATTACTTAATATTTAGTAGGTAGACCCTATGTGGTTTAAGTAATGCTAATTTATTCTTAAGGAGACTTATGCATTATAATAATAGCTAGTAAGAGATACTTAAACTTTTCTTATTCTATTACTTTTTTCTATTATATTACTAATTCACTATTATACTACTAAAACTTTTATATCTATTATAATAAAGTTATTAGTATAACTACTCTATTCATCACCAGCCCTGCTTTTACAAGGATTATCTTGAAGTAACCCAGATTTCAGAACACCAGCTATAACTAATACAGGGATGGCTTTTATTCTGGGGGTCTGTCAGTATAAAATAGGAGTTTTACTCTGTATGGCTATATTAATGCTAGTCCAGTAGAGCACACAGTGTAACTTACAGCTAGCTAAGATGATCCCCTGGCATGTATTTATGTTAATCTAGTAAAGACATGTGTAATTTACAGCTAGCAAGTTGGGCCTGGCATGTGTGTATTATTCTATGTAAGTTAAGCAGAGTACATATATAACTTACCTCTAGCTCGCAAGGGCAATACTGGTATATACTTTATGCTAGCTAAACAGAGAAATAGTATAACTTAGGTCATCTCTGTAAGTTACCTATGGATGTACTATAGTTAATGTCTAGGACTGTGTCAGAATATATGATGCAGCTGCTTATGATGCTAGACTAATAATAGCAGGGTTAGCCAGCTTTAAGGACCTGGTCCTAATATCCAGATACAAAGCCAGATCACTCTAGGTGAGTATCTCTGGGGAAGTATGTAAAGGCCTGAACTTCTAAAGGCTATCAGACTAGAGAGTGCTTTATTTTACTTTGAATCACAGCTAGAGAATTTATTAGAATGGTAAAGCCTAGAAGAATCCATCATTAGTAGTCTGATAAGCCAAAGGTAAAACATCAACAACACTAATGATAAAAATATACCTTATTTCAGAAGGCATTTAAGTTCTGCCAGGAGTGTAATGCAGATGTCTTGCTCATGGTTTAGTTAAAGATAGACAGCTAGATTTATATTTTTAACTTAGATAACTAATAGTCTCCTTTACAGGAAGACCTGGTAAGTTCTATTTACTTTTGTGATATTTTAGTAAAATCTGGGCTATGCTAATAGATGCAAGTCTTTTCACTATCCTGCACCTTTAAGGATAACCTGGCAAGAGCTAGCCGCTGCCTATCAAGCCTGAATAGAAGGAATTGAGAGTAATGGAGGCGGAGTATGAAGCAAACTATACGGAGTAGAAAAGGAAGTAATTTAGATGCTAGATAACTCCTAATGAAGGACTCTATATATAGGAAGCTAGGGATCTTATCTAGGCAAGAACTAAGCAAGATATTAAGGTTAAAGGCCCATCCACGCCTTTAGGCTTTACATTTAGAACCCCTAAAATATATGCTACTAAGGTGTTCTAATTGCTTCATTGTAGGGCATACTAGAACTAGATGCCCTACACACCATACTAGCTAGATCTAATAAAAATATATTGTTTTAGTTGATTTGGATGGCTTTAAACGTTCAAACGCGTTGAAATCAGATGAGGGGTGGGCCGCTCGCCCGGGTGGACCGCTCGCCTGGGAAATACGTTATACGGCATGCCTTCACTCATCATGGCATCCTTGTTCAAGCTCAGTGTCGATATGTAGATGTGCGTACGGCGGCTGGCATTGTGGTTTTGCTTCAGTGGAATTGATCGCTTCAGACAGGAATACCAGAGACACTTGTGGTCCATGGAGAAATAATAACCCGAATACGAGGTTTTGAGATGTCCTGACCGTTGCCATGGAGGGCTCTCTCATCCAGAAACATCATTTTTTAACCAAGAAGAGGTCTTTTTAGCTGGTCTATATCTTGCAATTCCAACGTCAGCACGTGCACAGAAATCTATGTGAAGAAATACCGAAATCATAACAAGGCCTGCCCGCAACACACAATGACCTGTCTTTTAGACCTCCCGGCCGAGCTACTTCTAACCATCTATGGGACCCTAGAAAGTATTCAAGACGCAGCCCGCCTGGCCCAGTGCTGTAAAACATTGCACCAGATTCTCAACCACCAGGGAAACCAGAAACGAATTCTGAAATCTATAGTCACTAATGTATGTTCAGCTTCTAAGCACCATGAGTAAACCGGCTAACTCTCACAGAGCAACCTGCCGCTACCGAAGAACCCAAACAAGACCTGGCTCAAAGCTCACTTTGGTGCAGACTGCTTTTGGAAACCCACTGAATCGCAGCTACCCGCCAAACTGGCTGACACGGACACGCGGGAGTTCCTCACAATTACTGGAGTACCGTCTGTCATTTGTCCCCTGACTGGCTGGGATTCTACGCACCTAAAAAAAGATGAGGAAGCCGGTGAAGAGCTTTACGCCTGGGACGCTGATGAGATCTTCGGCCGCCGTTACCCAGACGACGATTCTCCGCCTACCAACTTCTGTTATTTTATTGGCGAGGCTGGCTGCACAATGGCAATGGTTGATGCTGAGACTGGATGGGTTCTCAACTATGACCAGGGTGGCTTTGGTATGAATGCCGACGGAGGCGTCATTGCAGATTCTGTGCCTTCACTTTTAGTACTACTAGGGACGATGGAGATGACTGTGGCTCGGATGGGCGAAGTGCCTTCGGATCTCAGCGATGAAGCAATTGACAAGTATGAGAATATACGACACGTTGTTTTAGTTGCCCTGAGAGAGATCATGACAGAATATGATGGCTCCGTGGAGGAAGGCTCGCGATTCTGGGATCATATGTTCGAGATGTGTACAGAATACTAACCTATATATCTACATAATATCTTTCGCAAACTTGAGCAAATAATCCGAGCTACTTTATATACAGTTGTATAGATTTCGTGCAGAAGCCTACACTCTTCGGGAAGGCCGCGTTAGATGCGAGTTTGTGGAAGTTGTAGTTGAGGCGGCCCTTCCTTGATGAAGACGGCTGTGGTGTTGCACCACGAGCGCACAAAGGAATTATGCGACCGGCGTTGGCGAAGTCGGAGAGAATGGAGAAGAGCCCTGAATTAAGGGGAGATCTGTGAAGGCGCAATATGAGTAACGACGGCCCAAAAGTTCTGCAGCGTTGGTGGACATGTACATAGAAGAATATAATCACAGGTAACAGATGCTTGATAATAGTGGGATATGAGACAGACGGATGGAAGGGACGCCAGATCGTTGCTATCAACCTACTCTGGTGATTAGGTGCGAGCTGCAGAGGGGTATCAACAGCATACTTCTTATATGGCCTAAACCCGACCCAACCCGTGAAAATAACAAGCCTAACTATAACTAGCATACTCCTTTTCAATTATATCTTTATAGGGTTCTAATATAGACACACCCCCCTACCTTAGTGGCACACCCCCTTGACGTAATCAGTTAGACTACATGCTCAAATTGTATAAGCGCTAGGGCTAGGGCCTAGGGCAGAATGGTGGGGCATCATGACTTTATTACTTTATATTTTGATATAGCTACAAGAGGTAGTAGATCACATTAAAATAACTACTCCAAGCTCATCTTTAGTAGACTACAGTGGCTCTAACAATGAGGCTATTAAGAATATTAAGAATTAAAGTAATCTCTCTCACCTCACCACTTCCATACACACTGGTGGCTCTACGAGGTGCAAGATACACCTCTAATTAATCCACGGCTGCTTGTGTTAGAACTAAGGGTTATATAGACTCACAGAAGGCCTGTAGGCCCCTACACCATCTTAAGATTCCAGCACATAGAGGGATCCTTCTTTATTTAAGAGAGTTCTGAACTTCTATCACAGGAAGTAAATCACAGTGGGAGAGGCTAGAGAGGTAGGGGTAACACACAAGGCAGTCAGCAAGGCAGGCACAGAGGCATCTCTACAGTGTCAAATCATCATAATCAGCAATCTGGGAATCAAATAGTTGATTAGGAAGGAACTCAGGCTCAGAGAGGTGGCCGCAGCCGTGGTGTTAGTGCGTATAAAGGTATCCCAGCAGAGATGACAGGCGTGATCGAATTCTGAATGGTGGATTCTGATTAGCTATATGAGTAAATGAATATTCTAATAAAAAACTAATACTTTAAAAGCCTATTTTACAGTTTTCCTAATTCTTAATTTTGTATGGTAAATAAGAAAGTTAGGATTGCGGAGATTGGTGGCAGTTATATGATGTTGATTCTAACTGATTACGTCAAGGGGGTGTGCCAATAAGCTAGAGGGGTGTGTCTTTAAGCTAGAGGGGTGTGCCACTAAGGTAGGGGGGTGTGTCTATATTAAGACCCTTTATGTAAAGGATCCATAAGACAGGGCAGACGAGTCTGTTGACTAGGTAAAGATTGGTAATAAATGGAGTCTAGTAGTGGACTAGAATAGGAATGTAGTATATGTGGAACATTAGTAGATCACTGATTAACAAGCCTAACTTTAAAATGGATCTGTGAACCATAATAGGCTGTTGGCGATTGAGTTCAATGATGCAGATATTTTACTGCATGTACAGAATGACAAATGCTTGTTATACTAGTGAACAGTCTGAACCTGGGAGTTTGTGAGAGGTTTGGCAACTCGTCTTTGACGTTGGGACGAAGACGCCATGGTGACAGGTCTAGGGGCTGTGCTGGTTTGTGCTGAACCACGTCAAAGGTTTCTTAGCCATAGGAAACAAGCAAACATGGCGACTCGCTGAAGTGGGTTAAAGCTGACAGATCAGATTTGCTTGGTTTTTAGCGTCGATACTAGCTCCCACTTACTCTGTACATCGAAGCACAATGAGGTTTTTGGTCTTTAGATCTTCGATTCTGGCCGAGTCCTTGTTTCTCACGAGCGGCTTACATGAAATCTTGTCAAGGCCTCAAAGCGATCACCCATGTCTCATAAGTCTGCAGGGAGACTCCAACGATGGTAAGAATGGTAATCCAGACAGGTCTCGCGGACCAGATTGGCCGAGGCCGTGCTGGACTTCGCCAAGGCGTCACAACAGCTTCGCAGCCGTTACACTGTAGAACCGGGATGCTAGAGCCGTGTCATTGCCAACAGTCGCAATGCATAGTAAATACATTTGGAATGAATTTTAAATAGATTCCTCAATTTTCATTCAAGGACTTCCATCGCCAATTATTGCCATGTTCACGAACATCATGCAACACGACCAAGTGAAACGACTATGGAGAGCTTCTGTTTGGTGGGAATCGTGGCATTGCATAGGGCGTCATCCTTCCCTGCGAGGACAGCGCACTTAGCGTCATGCCAAGCATCACTGGTCATTTGGCAGCCGTTCGGTAAAGGCTGGCGAGCGTGCTGAAGTAGACTGGTCCTCCTTTTAAGCCCACGATAGTCTATGGAAATCTCTGCTGAAGCGAGTCAACCCAGATCTGAATGACAGAAGATATTAACAGTTCAGAGGAAGACCCAAAACAGCTCCTAGGCGAGACGTCAGTACAATCAGACAAAATGCGCTCTATTTTCCAGAGCTCTCTCTTTGGTTCACTTGCTCTCTCCATCGCAGCGAGGCCGGTCATTGATCAGATAGTGGTCGGGAGCCACTATACCGTTGAAGTTGTTTCTGTCGAAGACGGGAAAGACGAGGCAATGGGGAATGCAGGACTTTATCTATGCTCAGAAGCAGGATTTCGGGGAACTTGCATCCATTACACCACACCTTGGGGAGAGTGCAGTAGGTCTACCTCAACCAGTATGATGTACTGGCGAGAGAAATGGCCTAACATGTTCCCACACAGCAAACATATGGCAGACTTTCCCCCCAGGTCGACATGAGGGAGTCTCTGCCGCTGGAGCTGATCCTGGTAACTGGTGCACTCTGTACTCGTGAGCATCCTTCACCCAGTAGCAAATGTGCCTATTAGATGTAGCTACTGATTTTTTGTATTTATATTTAGGCAACAGAACTGCCGTGGCCGTGAGCTTCAAATCTACTATCCGGGTTACAAGGACCTCAGAGAGGTGGGTTTTAACGATCAGGCTGCCAGTTACAACTGCGCTGCGCTTTGATGATCTTGGAGTGTATCTAGAACATCAGAAACTGTTATGTGGGATGACCAACAGCGCCGAGTTTTGACGTTCGACTTGGTTTGCAACAAGTGCACAACGTAGATATGTGGAGGGCAAATGATTGTCCCGAGTCAGGGAAGTTTAAGATAGCTTGCCAGTTGGATTTAACAACCTTGGCCTGAAATGAGATGTTCTTTGAGAGAATCATTGCGATATTTCCTTTCATTTGTCTACTACTGTAGTTCTACCTCCACACATCTAATGTCCTGCTCGACAAACTTCTCGGTTGTAAGAGCTTTTCTTCTCTACCCGCACTTGTTGTCAATCAGGGTACAACCCATTCAATCAGATATCTCACATGACGAATGTGCGAAAAAAAAAAAAAGCGATTTCTGCCTCTATTAGATTTAGAGCCAGAAGGAGTTCACACGTAGATGAGAGATCTGTTTGACGACAACATATATGCTGCGGATGTGGACATGACTCCAAAACTCCGCCGTAATATGTTGCAGTAGGCTGGAGCGGTTGAAGGAGAAAACCTAGTACTACCGTACCTATCTTGCATTTAAGAGACAAAGCGCCAAACAAGCGGAACAAACCTAGGGTCTCGGACCGTTCGTGGGATGAGCCGCGGATGTCAGGCCCATGCGATCTGGAAAACGAGTTAAGGGTCAAGTCGATGTCGTTACGATGTGGCTGTCGGTTGATATGATGCGGACCGACGGCTGGACAGACGACGA
Organism: Aspergillus oerlinghausenensis; assembly: GCA_014250555.1. Classification (NCBI taxonomy): domain Eukaryota; kingdom Fungi; phylum Ascomycota; class Eurotiomycetes; order Eurotiales; family Aspergillaceae; genus Aspergillus; species Aspergillus oerlinghausenensis. The sequence goes on from JAAKEQ010000059.1 coordinate 18,318, forward strand.
GATCGAATTGGCCTTAGAAAGATACTATACTGGTGCCCAGTAGTACGTAGACCCCTAACTATCCAATTTGCCACCATGCGGTCGAATCTTGGTAGTATTGCTAAGTCCACAAAGTTACCTTACGCCCAACAATATCGCACCCCCCAGGATGATTGAGCAGTATGGTGCCGACTGGGGACAGAATGCCCGGGGTATTTACTACTGCCATTCCTATTCTCCGGAGCGGGTTACTTCCAATCACGATCTCTGGCTACCGTCACTTGATGGCATTGATTGGAATCATTTTAGTGAGTCCAGTCGCCGCTCGAGAGCAGAAACTTTCCTCAAGCATGTTCTCAACAATGAAGGATGGAAGAAGAGCGAATATGCATAGGAAGCCGACGCCTGGACAGATGTGTTTGGTTAGATGAGGGATGACCCTGTGCTGGCCATGTCAGTTTCTCCCTATTGGTGCAGCTTCAGCGTCTGATCTGACGAGCCCAGAGATAAGCACGAATACAACACCGTTAAGCTGAAGAGAGACCCGGTGTTATGTTTATTAGTGGGTGAGCCCAAGTTCATCAAGAGAATTCCAGATGCAACTTTCGGACTTGCAACCTTCAAACCGAGAGACTACCCGAAAATTTCAGAAGAATCAGATCTGGACCATGACCGCCTTGAAGTACTCCTACTTCATTAATAATGTGGCCTTATTTCTGATCCACGCTGGGGCTACACAGATCTTGTATTTTCATTCGCAGTCTATGAGGCTAAGGGATGGGGTGGTGATGCTTGAGAAGCACGTCGGCAGGGATGTTCAGTAGGAGCTGTATATCTCGATATGCTAGATAGCCTTGCGCGGCAGCCAGGAAAGGTTGGGTGAAAGAACAGAGTATATCAATCGGCAAAGAGTCGCAGCGAAAACCAAGTCTTTGTGTTTACCTTATTTGGTGCTTACTGGCATATCCTGGTTGGCTACAAACGACCGCGGCATGAAAGCGAGTATGCTGGGCATGAAGGATTTAGTGAGTCTGTTTATGTGAGTCTGGTTAATAATTAGCTTGAGTGGTGAGTTTACCTGACCTTGGAATAGATTTTCCAGAGAATCTGGAGCGGTCGTGTTGCGAGTATACGGAAAGCCTGGGAACTCCTGTCGATTGTTAACCAGATACACCTTTGGGGAGCAACCGATTTCCGAAATTCCATTATCCAATATCTGAAACAATGGCATGAATTCGGCAGGAGATGTTATGCCAATGACGTTGATTTTTTGTTCTCGGAGCTCAAAACAGACCGAGTCACGAAAGATGGGAAAGAGTATCGTTGCATACCCACGGCTTGCCTTCAACTTCCAGACTGGGCCAACCAGCTCTCGGAGGAAATTCGTGGCGAATTGCTGGAAAGAGTTGTTTTCCACTTCCGCGAAGCCTACCAAAGAGATCTTTCGGCTCTGAGTGATCAATGGCCCGCGGCTATTACATGCATACGTGGAGACTGTGGTCCACTGGACACTCCAGGATATCCTATTCTGTCCGAGGAAGAGATGGTAGCGCACTATCGCCTGATCCACGGGGCAGACGATGAAACAATAGCAGAGCTCGTGCGCGTTTTCGGCGAAGCAAAAGTGTTTGGCAACGATAACAATCCGCTGCAGGTAAGAAAGAGAAAGAGATCAGAGAGCGGAGAACCTGGACCATGCACAAAACAGTTGTGACGTCTGATATGTGACTGTGGATGCATAGATATCAGTGTAAGGCAGGACGAATCTTTATGCATCTAATTATATAATACGAATTCAATAGTTAATAGGTGGTTGATTAATAATGGTTAATGACATGGGAGGAAGCAGCATGTTTGATGTCCAGGCAAAGATGGCAAAGATGTGGTTCAGATTGATTGTAAGGAGTGAGTGAGCGCAAACATCTACATGCTGTATGTTTTTCTTCCCAGTTTTTTCCTTTCCTTTTTTCTATCTTCCTTTTTCTTTTACTTTGTTCTTACGTTTATCTCTAGTACAGCCTAAGAACACTGTGGAGTTTAAGATTATTTCTATCAGCTTCCACCAGACACTAGTAGAATATCTCTCCCTGCTCTATATGTCTTTATATCTGTGACCATAACCTACTTAATCTCTTTCTATGTCTCCCTATAACTACTAGAAATCTTAAGGTATGGCCTGTGATTATAGGAAGTGTTATCCTTCTTTGGCTAAGAAAAGTAAGAGAGTAGTACTAATAATCTAGTATAGGAGGCTATGTACACCCTGGGATCTGTCTCTGCTGTTCTCTGCTAGTCAACTACTTTGGGAATAGGGCGATATAATGCTAAGCTAAATCCTATAGTTAGATATATTATAGAGTTTTAGATCAGTTATATTGGTTGGGGAAGCCAGTTCACCTGCTATAAAATTGTAACTTCTTACTAGCCTAAGTGCAGAGTATTTAGGCATCTAAATCTTTTTTTAAAGGTACTAGAACTTAGGCGGCAAAGAAGTGATAGAATAGTTACTGGGAGGGGTAACCACAAACATATACATGCTATTATGTGATTTTTTCTCTTTGTTTTAAGGGTCGGGCCCTTTACCTACTGCTTAGACCCTCTAAGCCACACCTGAACGCGCTGAAACCACCCGTCAAGGTATTTTGCACGCCAAGACAATCAGCGGGAGAAGCTTGTTCAATACTTATGGGCGCGATTCTTTAGCGTTCTTTTGTAATCTTAGATCTGGGCAAAGAGAACAGTAGTGGATCCTGAGCGCCTGAGGATTATTTGAAGCAATGCAGGTGGATCCTTAATTGAGAGACTCCTGAGCTGGCGGTCATCGGCCGGGGTAACTTCCCCTTCTACAAAGTCAAGGAACATTCTTTTGAGAAACGGTCTGCTTCTTGGTCATCATGATCCAAAGAGGATTGCCGCCAGCGGATGGGGAATTTTTGGTCCGTCTTAGATGTCATGGCAGAGGATGCGTAATTGAGACGGTTCCAAACTGATGGTTTGCTTGTCTACGATCCCCGTAGCATGTGAAGGGGATTTCGGCCCCCAAGAATCAGGCAGAACTGTTTCGAGTTTCAATTTCTCCACTAGCTGCATAGCCTGCTCTTCTGGTTTCAATTGAGGGTCCAGAGACAACACTTTGGTCGGCATACCGCTTGGTGACGCGACAGATAGATGGCTAGGATCGGCTCGAGACTAATTATTCGAGTGACAATCCTCTTGGCCCAGTTGCAAACGGGCTATGGTGTACCATATCGAACGAATGTGTTGCACTCATGACTAAGGTACTAAGGAGCTGTCAAGGGTGCAAATATTTAAAGTCCACTGGCCAATGCAATTGCTGTTTATGACCCGAAGTATACGTATCTGGTCCACCTTGCTCTACTATGCATACCTAGTCTTGGAAGAGATGTATTCATAACTTGGCCACAAGACTGTGATTGTGGAGAATTCCAAAATCAAAAGGAAAAGCAACCTGTCGATCAAAACATTAGGTAAAGTTTTGGCCTCAAGGTTACATTCGCAGGATATGTACTTATGCATGGATTTGGGGAATCTTGAAACTACAGGGTCTTCAGATGAGACATGCATAGTCCTTGCAGCATCAGCGGGTCCATCGCGGTGGGGAGATATGGCCTGATCTTACACTGGACCCTGATGGCTACCCTTCGTAGATCCAAATGTCTTGTGCCAACTTCCCCGGATTTTCCGGATTCACCGGCTTGTGTGCCGAGGGAGAATCACTTGGTCATCCGACTTGATCAAGCAGGGGCCTGGCATACACTCCGAACTATCAGACTGCCCTGGCGCTTCATTTTGAGTATATAAAGAGCATGATATCTGCCTACGAGGTAGACGAACCAACAAGGCCAGGTTCTCTTAGATATCAAGGCAATTGCTCTTCCTGACAATCAATCCGGCACGATGCGTCTCTCTGAAATTCTTACTATTGCTTTAGTCACTGGGGCCACTGCGTATAATCTGCCCAACAACCTGAAACAGATCTACGACAAGCACAAGGTATACTGCACACATCTCAAGGTTTTTAGCCAGCCAGCTAATATCTCTTTTTGCGCCTTTAGGGAAAATGCTCCAAGGTACTGGCAAAAGGGTTCACCAATGGTGATGCTGGCCAAGGCAAGTCTTTCAATTACTGCGGCGACATCCCGGGCGCCATTTTCATCTCCTCCGCCAAGGGGTACACCAATATGGACATTGACTGCGACGGGGCCAACAACTCCGCCGGCAAGTGCGCCAACGACCCGTCCGGCCAGGGCCAGACTGCCTTCAAGTCCGACGTGAAGAAGTTCGGCATCTCCGACCTGAACGCCAATGTCCACCCCTATGTGGTGTTTGGAAATGAGGACCACTCTCCCAAGTTCTCGCCCCAGTCACATGGAATGCAGCCATTGAGCGTTATGGCTGTCGTGTGCAATGGCCAACTGGTATGTCTCTCTCTCACATTTACGCTGCAGTCTGCATGTGGGTGTCCGTGTCCATGTTTGTAGCTAATATCGAACTCATTCCACAGCATTACGGAATCTGGGGTGACACGAACGGCGGCGTCTCTACCGGCGAAGCCTCCATTTCTTTGGCTGACCTTTGCTTCCCCAACGAGCATCTCGATGGCGACCATGGTCACGATCCCAATGATGTCCTCTTCATTGGCTTCACTAGCAAGGACGCCGTGCCTGGAGCGACTGCCAAGTGGAAGGCAAAGAATGCGAAAGAATTCGAGGACAGTATCAAGTCGATTGGTGACAAGCTGGTTGCTGGTCTGAAAGCATAGAGACAAAACAGACCAAAGACAGCTGTGGCAGGGGTTTGGCTGTTGCAAATACTTTTTCATAGCGTACAATCGGAAGCGCAGTACCTAGGAGTAGGTAGTGAAGAAGAATCTTAGTTGAAGATCCTCCATTATTGCATGACATGTAAATGGCTCTGAAGACTATCAACCTCACAAGGCTAGAGGCCGTCAAAGTAGGTGTCTGCAAACCACGGTACTAGTTGACAGCAAACCCCTTGGACTATAGCTACATGAAGAGGCGGTTAATGTCCAGAAGTGAGATAAAGCTGCTGTCTCTGCGCTCCGTCTCTACTGGGATAGCGAGAATCATAGTTAGAGTTGAGTAGAGCCTTTGAATTGTGCGAGGGTGGAGGATAAGCTGGCAGCAACCCCGTATCGAGATAAGTAAGTATACAACAATAACAATTTTGTAGATGTCCCGTATGTCCCTAGGGCCATATATTGTCTTCAGCCGTCCTACAGTGTTCAGCATATCTAGTTGACAAGGACAAATTCATCTGGAGCAAAGTAATGACACCTCTCTAAGCATCCGCTGCACTAGCAGCTTGTACATTCTGTGGAAAGAAGTATGTGTGTGGGAGGTAAGATAGTATACTCTTCGTAAGTTCTACCTCCCATCATTGCCGGGAATCATGGCCCATCCAGTTACTTCCAGCAAAAAGCACAAGGACCGCCCAAGCGTCGGCAACACGCATCAAAAGCACCACTATCAAGGTAGTTTGTTTCCGCTGCAGAGCACTAATCTTCTCAGTACAAATACACATTAGCTAGTAGAGGAGAAGGAGGGAGTACATGACGATTCGGGCCTGGGTAGTTGCTGAATGGGTAACATGTCTTTAACACTGCGCCGTGAGGTCATTGTACTGTAGCCCTTTTCCACTTGGGTCTTGACACTTGCAATTCTGGCCGGGGAAGGCGCTGTTACTTGTTAGTATATTGAGATAGTTGGATATAGTAGTGAGCCATGGTATCGGAGGAACAGAAAAATGAAGTCCTTTACCTTGCAGCAAGAGACAACGCAATGGCAAGCGTGAATCTCATGTTGCAAAGCAGATGCTATGTTATAAGCTGCTGAGACTTGGTTGTTGTAGTTGATATTTGCAAAATGGTCTTAATTGAGTCTATAGAGAGGAAGATACCTTTTTATACGCTTTCCATTCAGTATTGGCCTTAGAGGAACTTGCTGCTTAGTTGCTTTGCCTCATGGCAGATCCCATTGACTACATGACATGATGTATAGTAATCAGATTACTGAGAGACAACTCATTGAGTGCATGGTCAAGTCGCATATGATGGATCAAATTCTTGCGCTGGTGGTAAGTAGGCTAGTGGAAAGACTCCTGCAGAGGCAGGGTGTTAAGACACCAATGTAGCAGCACTAGTACAGGGCAGATATGATGGGCCAGAAAAAAGTAATTGATGATCACTAAAATAATCATAAAGGGATCACTAAGTAGTGTAGACATATGCTTAATTCAGATAGGAATTGACAGGAAAACTTTACTAGTGCCAGTCTATATTATAGAATATGTTCTCTAAAGAAAGTATACACATGGTCTATTCACAACACCTATTATCTTTTCATTTGTAGAGATCATGAAGGGTAACAAGCAAAGATTAAATGGAATAGTAATTAATAACTAATTATAGTAGAGAACATGATTATCAGTGTGTAAGGCAAGGAATTGACAAGGATATAGAAATAGCTACGTCTTAGCTGCACACAAGTTGATGTAATCTAATAGGTAGGAGCTGTGGATCTCTCACCCTTTCAACTCATGAGCTTTTACTAAGCTCTCCTCCATTCCTTCACATTGGCATTTACTAAGAGAGTCGGTCTTCATTGGCACTAATGTTCCGGTCAAATCCCTACTGCTTGCTCTGCTGAGGACATATCATCTCTCTGAGCTTCAAAGAATGATTGACGTCGTAGTGCTCACTATAGATACTGCTTGCTTGGCAAGGATAGCAAGTAGCAGGGCTATTACCAAAAAGAATTCAACTAACCTTGCAGGCTCATCACCACCCTGTAAGAAAAAGGGAGGAAATAGAACATCACAATCAGTTAAGGTAAGTGGCCTCGGTAGAAGAGGCTCCAGGTTATGTGACTCTCACATAAATGGATGATTTTTTAAACAACTCTCTAACTGGATATCCATCAGCGTGAAATAAATTACTTCAGATTCCTTTTTCTGATATCCCTTTGGTTTTGGCTTCTTCCGAATATCTTTCCCATCCCATTCCCCACGCAAAAAGGAAAGCGACCAGCGAGTTCTCGTGCTGATGTCAGATGGGCACTGGACAGACGGTGATCCCGGCGAGATCGCTTCTGAGCTGCATTCCGAAGTGTCGCTGTGGCAAGCGTGTACCTGACAAGCAATCGCAATGAACTCAACGACGCTTATACGATCAACCGGCCTCCTCATGGGATAAGGGCCAGTTATTGAATTATATGACCGCTTGCCCAATTTGGAAGTGATCTGATTTGAGTTTTCTACACCGCTACTTGGCGAAATATTCGGCAATATTCGCTCATTTGGATAGCCGAAAAAGGGGCCCAAATCGAAGGCATAAATAGCAGCTAGATAGTCACTCATTTAGAAAAGACAGACCTTCATTGATTTTCAATCGGCCATATAAATTACTAGTAGTTGGCGAATTGAACTAGTACTTTCTATTTTCAACACCAGTGTACACTTTTCAACATAGCGTCCAAGGTATCTGCCAGTAAGCACCCCATTCCGGCGTTGATGTCAGTGGGCTGGCAGGTTCCGTACTCTGGGGAGATCGCCTTATATGTCTGCGTCTCTACTGAGACCGCTTCTGGTACTGTGCACTCTCCTGAAGTTTTTATGAAAGCTAGCTATCCGATCTACTACCAAAGACACCCGACACATCTAACTAGCCCTAATGCTCACTAAGCTATCTGACTGAGGCGGTTGGATCAAAGGCCCTAGCTAAGGTGGCTGCATCGAGGTGATTAGGGTGAAGATGTTGAGGTAGGCGGCTGAAATAGATGCTTGAGAGGATCACTAGAGTGCGATTTACTGTAGTGTCACAAGCTGCGACGGAGCACTAATTAATCTATACAATTTTGAAGTTAGATGCTTGCATGTGCCAGTCTCTTTATACAGACCAGCATGGCCTTAGGGCTCCAGCAATGATGAATGAGTGAAAGATGACACCGGTTTCCAGGTTTACTGATTATCGTGAAAGACCAGCTGAAATCAATGTCAAAATTAAAAATCGAAGCAGTAACTAATAACATGTAAGATTAAACCGTGTCACCTTCTGCGCTGTGGGATTTATCCCTCTTATTCTACACAGTTCTGAGATATAACAATGTCCCAGCGCCCACAAAATGGTGGTAGACTGCATTTCACTTGACAGGGCCTTTGAGAGAACAGTCCAAAGCCGCTAAAATGATAGATTGAAATGAAGCTATTGCTAAACCTTTATTCGCAAGTAGATATTAAACAAGCAGACAGTTGCACCACTAAGGCTTCCCGTAGGTATAGGGCCGGTCAACAACCATCTCCTTGACCGTTGGCAACCGAGTTCGACCCTTTCCGAATTCCACTGCCATCGCCATGATCTCTCTCCACCGTAATCCCGGCGCAATCTTACCCGAGATGGTGTTGGGCGTCAACGTGTCACTGTTAATGGGAACCAGAGCGGCACGGCCCAGAATCGCCTCGAGAGCCTGCTGAGCGAACGAGACGGCCTCCTTGGCATCTGACGGAACACCGGTCTCATCGAGCTTGAGGATCGCCACGCTGGGCAGCTGCTCCTTGAGGTAGTTGATGATGTTGGGGTTGCGGGCACCACCTCCGCACATGTAGACGGCGGCTATCTTGTTGAGATCGATGTTGAACTTAGGGAAGAAAGTGCGGTACTGCTTGACGATGTTCTGGGCGGTGATACGCGTGATGGTGGCGACAGTGTCGTACTTGCTCATGCCCTGAGCTAAGCACTCATCGATGATCTCCTGGGCCTCGTTATCGCCAAAGGTCTCACGACCGGTCGTCTTGGGAGGCAGGTAATTGCAGTACTTGTTGTTGTTGAGGAACTTGTCAACGATGACCTGGTTGACAGTCCCCCGAGCACCCCACTCGCCATCGTGATCATACTCCATCTCACCGTTGGTGAAGTAGCGCATCGCGGCGTCGATGAACATGTTGCCTGGGCCGCAGTCCCAGTCGACCATGGCGTCGACACCACCCTCTCTGTCGGGTGGAATGACGCAGAGGTTAGCGATCCCGCCGATGTTCTGGCAGATGCGCCATTCGGTGGGGTGGTGGAGGAGGAGACCATCGATCAAAGCGACAAGAGGTGCACCCTGGCGGCCGACGGCCTGTTCAGCCATGCGGAAGTCGGTGACTGTAGTGATGCCGGTCAAGCCGCTGATGACAGTTCCCTCGCCAAGGCAGAGGGCGGAGCGGGTCTCGCCCTCCTCGGGCATGGAGAGAAGCCAGATAGTTTGACCATGGGAGCCGATGAGGTCGATGCTGTTAATAGGAACATTGTGCTTCTCGCAGAAGAGCTTGACGGTCTCGCCGAACATGTTGCCAAGCTGGACGTTCAGCTGGGACATGAGGGAGGGAGTAGTTTTTGTTTCGCGGAGCATGGTGAGGACGGGCTTCTTGATGTGCTGAGGGATGGGGATCTCGTCGTACTGTACAAGGCGATCTGTCAGTTCCACTGAAGTTGAATCATAGAAAGACCACTAGAGCTGCTGTACCTTGAGGATCTCCATATGCAAAGGAGCTTCAGGAGAATCCTGGCGATAACGAACAAGGGCGCAGTCAATGCCGTCCATGGCCGTACCGCTGTTCATTCCCATGACTGTGATGTCGAGAGTACCACCAGCGGCACAACAGCGAGGACTGTTGACGTGAGCAGAGCCATTGGGCTCAGCAAATTCAATTGAAGTGACCATTTTGTAAAGTGTATATACAAGATTTTTGGATTCCAACAGTATCCAGAGCGAAGAACCGCTTCATATACCTTTGGAAATCTACCCAATTCTTGCGGACAATCAAGAAGACCCCACTACCCCCCTCATAATCCAAAGCGTGCGGTCATGCGCACCAAAATATTTTGAGAAGGGAGGATTCTGGATGCACCTACGAGCTCCATCACGATTGATTCCGAGGCCGAGATGCAAGCCAGAATTGCCTAATCGGGTATCTTCGAGCCGAGGTGCACAGACCGTCAAACCCCAGGATTGCAGAACGTGGAGAGCCATTTGAGCCAGCCATTTAAGCGTCAGTCTCGGGCCGTTTACACGACCACCCTCGGGGAGGCAGCCGAGGTCCTCAGGCGTAGAGCCTTTCATAGATGGTGATCAGCGAACCTCGAGCCCTGCTACTGTTTTGGGAACCAGGCGAGGGATGATCCTTCGAATTTTCTTCATTAAGAATACATAAATAGTCCTCTGAATCTGCTGACACTGCTTCCTAGCTTTTGAGGCCTTAACCTTGCCAAGTTAGATCTGTCAGAGTCATATTGTCATGCCTTCCGCCACCATGAACGCTGAAGAAGTTCGTGCAGTTTGGACATCAGACAAAGGGTCAATGGCTAAACAGACGGCCGAGACGCGATGGACCAAAATCATTCAGGGCATCATCGATGACATTGGCGAAACAGCCGGCGCGGAGGATGTGGACTGCCAGAAGAGGGCGGAGAGCATTGCGATTCAGATTGCCCTCAAGGGCATCAAGAAAGGAATTGAACAGAACAAGCCCCTCACGTACGTACTTATTCTTCTCTAATTACCGAAACGCAGGGACTTACGGCGCTTCAGACCCCTGCCAGATGATGGCAAGCTCGATATTCAAGAGTGGAACAAGCAGCTGGCTGCCATTGGCGAGTGCAGTTGGACCAACTGCCCTTGGCTCTTTGGAGAGTGCTACATGTACAGGTACGACTATTGCTGCAAAGATCGGATCGAGGAATTGCGCTGAAAATCCCTCTAGAAGCATCCAGAGGATGCTAAACTCATCAAAACACTGGCAGAACTACGATGTTTTCAAGCGCCAGAAAGACTCTACCTTCGTCAAATCGAGAGCCGCAGTCGAGGAGCTCGCCAGTCGTTATATGCAGATCGTCGCCGATACTCGACTCGCCCAAGATGAGAGCAAGGAAGAGGCCAAGAAGTTGCTGTTTATCGAAATGACGGAGATCGCCCTGTGGGGAAACGCCACAGACCTGTCACTCCTCGCTAACCTGACCCTGGAGGACCTGCAAAACCTGCAGGGCCGCGAGGCGATCCAGAAAAGCCAGCGGAACATCGTCGATAATGACACTGACGACGTCTGGGCCTATCTTCAGCGCACTGCCGGTCAGACCAGTCGCCAGATCGACATTATCCTCGACAACGCTGGCTTCGAGTTCTTCACCGATGTGCTCTATGCCGCGTATCTTTTGGAAGCCGGCATTGCTACCTCTATTAGACTGCATACCAAGGAGTTTCCGTGGTTCGTCAGCGATGTCATTCCCTCGGATGTCGAATCGCTGTTCGAGCATCTTGAATCCTCTGAATGCTTCCCAGTTCGCAAGTATCTCGACCAACTCATCCCGAGACTCCGCAAACTCTTCCAGTCGGGCGCCATCACGACCACTAGCGACCCCTTCTGGACGACGCCGTTCTCATTCCACGAGATGCCATCCAAGGCACCCGCCCTCTTCAAGGAGCTCCGGAACAGCTACCTGGTCATCTTCAAAGGCGACCTCAACTACCGCAAACTGACCAGGGATGGGCTGTGGCCGCACACCACCACATACGAGACGGCTCTGGGTCCCCTAGGCAAGGAGAGCGGCGTCAGAATCTTGGCCCTTCGCACGAACAAGTCCGACGTCTGCGTTGGCATCCCGACGGAGAGCAAGGTTGACGCGTTAAACGAGGAGGCGCCCGGTGGTGCCTGGATCCGGAACGGAAAGTATGCCGTGGTATCGTTTAATGAGGGTCAATGATTTCCTTTGTCGTGTCGATAAATGAGTGGCCTTTTATGTCATGGCCCATTCTTCTTTTAGAGAATTGATTATCCAAGTTGTCGGCCATGCATGCGTCGCTTCCATATCTCGCAGCAGTCTAATGACCCCTTCCCTTTCCGCTGGATCTGTCATCAAGGGACCCCCTGTTGAGATCTCAGTATCTGCACCCCCGCGGACTTCTGGACATGTCTTACATATAAAGGTGGAATGACAGAGCGTGATCAATGATGGCACCGTCGAAGGGGAACTGTTGCATGCCCCACAAATTGCGCGAGCGTGCATCATGACTCGGATCTGATAGCGTCAACGAGGACTCATTCGCAGGACAGCAAGAAAAACCAGAACTCACATCAGACTCACGAGCTGTGCTATGTAGTCCCCTGACTGCAAATCTAGGCGATGGCTTGTAGATGGCCAAGAGCATACAGGCAAGATGGTAAAATCCAAATGCCATAACTACAAAACCACATTAGAGAGCGCAAAAGTAGACGACTGGGAGCAGACACACTATGCCAGTCCGCCGTGAACCATATCTCTGGGAATGGGTTTCCACTCCCCGGGACAGCTTCGCTATACCAGATTGGATTGAATGTATACGGTCGGGTGCTCAACCAACTCTCAACAGCCTCGGATAGCTGTTGCCATCGGAGTATTCTGGTGGAGGGCTCGGGGTAACTCGACCCAAAGCAAAAGTGTACCACCGTGGCACAGATCCAAGTCATGGTGTTGGCCCAGGCTGTTTCCGACCTCAGATCGCTCAGAGGGTCGCCTCCGCCCTGGGGCGGGGGAACGAGAACCAAGTTCACCAAATCTACGTTAGGAGCCTGCTGATGTATACAGGCATTGTACAGGCACTGACGCATGTACACCCAGAAAGCCGCTTGCCGCAACCCTGGGGTCGATGGATCCACCTCCCGTCCTTGTGACGCTCGAAGCAGAGCCGAGCAGCCGGCTAAATGACGCTCCTGATCGCTTCCAGTTACCATGACTGTTTCAGTCGGAAGTTAGCCTGGGTATCGGGCTCGACACTTTCTCCCTTACCGTTCAACTGTTCAAACACCCGCAGGATGACAATGGCACATAGCAGAATATCATCGTCGGCCACCTTTTCCGAGCTCAGGGAGGGAATCAATAACTCTACACAACGCTCGTGTGCCTGTTCGGCCATTTCGGCATCCCCAACGTGCCGGGCCGCGTAGGAAAGGACGGCATGCAGCAGAATCGGCGATTGCTTGACCAGGATGGGGATTTTCCGGGTAAACTGGCGGGTAGCGTCGGTGCAGTCGAGCCAATACCCGAGGTGCGTTGCAAAGTGATGCACCAGATAAGCTTCTCTGTGGGTCAGTGGAGTCCCTGCATGTATCGAACCTGGAGAGGTCATCAGAGGCATGGGAACAGAGTCGTTGGCGAATTCCGGGAGGATAGTAGACGTTTGGGTGCTGTATGGTGATGTCACCGAGGCATTGCGATATTGGTCATTACAGGATTCGGCATAGGTTGAATGGGTGATTTGTTCAGGGCTGGCTGCATTAGCAGTCACTGTGTCGGCAGTTTCTTGTTCCAGAAGGTGGGATATTTCCTCCTGGGCATTGCCAGGAGCGTCCTTGGAATCTTCCCTGGCCGTTCGCGGTTGATAGTGCTTGATCCTGATGCGGCTGGATGGATCTTCTCGAAGACATGGCCGGTTCTTTTTCTGGCACTGCGAACAGATTGGCCTGACTTGGTCGCCTGTTCTCGGGTAAGCCGTTGTATTCAGCCTATATTGAGCTCTCAGTGGCATACATTTGACATGCCTCTTTCGACAAGTTAGGCTGTAATGGACTTAGCAAAAAAGAATCATGGCAAAGACGGCGAATTGTGGAGTTCGTGTAGTGTAGAGAGATTATGGCGGGGAAAGACTAACCATCCATCTTTTGAGCGAAGCTTTCCCATGCTGGAATCCGTGGCGTCTAGGGTCTGGAGAAGTGGAACGGTAGTAGCGAGGGAAGTGTGTCTCGAAGAAGGAACATCGAGACGAGAATAGACAGGAGACAGGAGACAGGAGACAGGAGACAGGATCAAGAAGAGAGGACAGATGGAAAGTGGGAAGAAACTCGGGATTTGAGACGGACAAGGAAAGAATACCCGAGGTTTTATAGTTTGGGCTTTGGAGTATTCCCGTCATGACATACAGCCCCAGTATCTCGCATGCGTCTCCCCATGGGGTTTGCCTCCGGCTATGATCTTCTCTCTATCCAGTTTCTCGGGTTAATTCCCATATCTTGGTTTCTCCATGTTATATATTCATTCGAAAAGTACCCTTTCCCCCCCCCTTTTCCTCTTCAACTCTATCCACTATGATGCATAAACATTTCTGGAAGACGGTCCCTGGACCTAGACTGCTCAAGTTGATCACTGCCGTCTCTGCTGTGGCCATTTCCTATGAGGGCATGAGTCAGGGAGTCATGGGCGCTGTCAATGTCGCCCCAGAATATGGAGTATGACCATTTTCCCCAGAGAAAGTCCGTATGGTGAACTAATCGAATATCACACCGCAGCATCGTATGGGCTTCGCCGATGAGCATGGAAAAGTCATCAAGCCCTCTCTGCAGGGTGGCATCGCTGCCATGTACTATTTGGGCGCTCTCTTCGGAGCCTTCTGGGCCGGTAGCTTCTCCGACGCCTACGGGCGTATCAAGGGGATCTGGCTGGCCTGCGCCTGGTGTCTTGTCGGAGCCATCCTGCAGGCTAGCGCCGTGAATCTCGCTCACATGCTCTGCGCTCGTGTTGTCGCGGGTGTCGGGGTTTCCTTCATTATCGTGATTGCTCCCTCGTGGACCGCAGAGCTGGCTCCAGCCGCACATCGAGGTCAAATGATCGCCGTGACTTTCTTCGCCAACTTTGGAGGCATTGCCTTGTCTTCCTGGATTGGCTTCGCTACCTCCTTTACTGACTATGCCGGCGGCGCCTTTCGATGGCGCTTCTGCTTTGCCTGCCAAGTGATCCCGATTGTCTTCCTCGTCATCGGCGCCCTGCTCATTCCGGAATCGCCTCGATGGCTCGTCAAGGTCGGACGCAACGAGGAGGCATTCGAGATTATCACCAAGCTCCGTGGAGATGGCGACCGCCACCACCCTAATGTGCAGAAAGAAATTCGCGAGATCGTCGCCGTCGTGCAAATGGAACACGAGTCGCAGAACTCCAGCTATATCAAAATGTTTTTGGGCATTGGATCGGGGGATATTCATATTGGACGTCGGATCCAGCTGGCCTTCTGGCTGCAGGTTCTGATGCAGTACGGCACGGGGATCGCTGCGGTTGTCATCTACTCGGGGAATATCTATCGCACTGCCGGCTTCGACGATTTCAAGTCCAACTGGCTGTCGGCCGTGTGCATGACCTGTGGGATTCTGGGAACGGGTATTGCTGCCATGACCTTGGACCGAGTGGGTCGCCGCCGGACCCTCTACTGGGGAGCGGTTGTTCTGAGTATTATTCTCTTTACCCTGTGAGTATAGAATCGCTTCATCCTTGACGTGGCTCCTGCTGACTTTTCCAGTGGTGGTCTAAACCGTGGAGCCGTCAACAACCCCGACAAGGCAGAACAGTACGGAACCGGAGCCGCCGCCATGGTCTTCCTCTACGTTGTAGTCTTCAGCTCCTCCTGGTTGATGATTCCTTTCATTTATCCCACCGAGATCTTCCCGACATGGCTGCGTGCCAAGGGTAACGCCTTTGGTGTTGCGGGTTGGGCCGTCGGCTACGGCGCCGGGTCACTGCTGGTCCCGGTCATGTTTGCCGGTATCCACGAGAAAGTTAGTTCAATCCCTTCATTTGAACGTTTTCATTTCTGACGTCTATTTCTCAGACGTTCTACGTCTTTGGTGCCGCCATGTTCGCCTACATCTACTGTTTCTTCCCCGAGACGGCCGGCCGCACACTCGAGCAGATCGACTTCCTGTTCGCCAGCAAGAGCCCCTTTGTGTGGGAGGAGGAGAAGGAGTTTGCCAAGCGCATGACTCAGTTCAATGCTGAAATCCAAAAGATGGAGATTGAGAACGGTGGATATGCGGGCGGCGAGAAGGCATGTGAGGAGTTTGTCGAGAAGGTCTGATCGTATGTATCATTCGCAGCGATGATCAGTCAGACTTGGAATGAAATCATTACAGGACTGGTAGGTTTAAATATCAGTCCAAATATGTAGCCCCGAAGGGCTACTATAGTGTTGATTAGTATTCATCGCATTACCGGTTGGTATATATACACAGGCCTTGCCATCCATCAATAGGGTATATCTCTTCATTAAAAAATGACACATAAGATGGAAAAGAGAAGGTAAAAAAGAGGGTAGAAAGAAGGTAAAAGGAAGGTAAAAGAAGTCAACAAGTAAGGAGTAAAGAAATCAAACATTCATCCCATGCATCGTTTTTCCCGAGTCTATCGACGCCGTCCGGTTCTTGACGAACTTGGGCCACGTGTTGGTGAGAACAAGATACTTGATGCTCTCCTGTGCATCATCAAAGACATTCGGCCCGAACGACTCGGGAACGTCACCCCAGTATTGCACGCGGTCATGGATGGCACCCACAGAGCTCTGCAGCTCCTTTTGGGAGCTGTTGGAATAGGTCGGCGACGCGGGTGGCTTGAAGGAATCAAAGGGGGTGGCGGGATCGACCTCGCGCTCGTCGCCGTACAGGATCCGAGCGGGCCGCTCGAAGACGTCTTGCAGTTTTCTGAGATCCTGTGATGATATGTTGATAGGGAACTCGGCGTGCGTGACGCTGATGAACTCGGCGTAGATGCGCAACGCGCGGTTGAACCGCTCGCGGATCAAGTCCTCGGTGTTGCTGTCCCGAGGGGCCGTGTTCTCCCGGATCGCCTTTGGGAAGGACTCTTTCCATTCGGCGACGCTAGTCAAAAAGGCGATATTCTCGCCGGAAAAGTCGCTGAGAGCGGAAAAGCGCTGGAGAGGAGCCGGGTCTCGCTCAAGGGCATACTCGAGAGCGCCCATGGTCAGGATACTGTCGCGAGAGTGATTGGTCTGGACGGAGCCGTTCGTCGACTTGCCGCCGGTCATGATGGAGTCGACCAGAGTGGCCGTCTCCTCGAGGGATTTGCTGGCTGAGCTGTTTTTCTTGTTCTTTTCTTCCCACTGCGCGATGGCGTCGAGGGTTTCCTTCCGGAGCACCTGGTGGCGCATCACCTCCCAGCAGGGAAGGAAAACGGTGAAGATTTCCATGACCAGGATCGAAAGACAAATCCTACAATCCATTAGGGACGTGGTTGAGAAATGCCCGAGCCCTCGAGCACTTACCACTGCGGAGGCAGCCAGACCTGGTTTATTTTGTCAAATGCGGGAACGTAGATAGAAATGAGCCACAGGGGAGCGCCGGGCAGACTGCGCACAGCATTAGTGGGACAAAGAACGGATGATTTTGGCGGCGACTCACTTGGCTATAGCACAGCCGATGGTCTGAACTCGCCAGCCATGGGTATCGCGGATATTGCGCGATTTCCAGAGAACAATCGGAGCAAAGATCCAGGCCCAAAACAGTTGCCAAAAGATACTCGGCCACCTAGACGTGTTAGCTGAGCTCTCCAGCCCAGATCGGAGTACTTCGCTTCATACCACTCCCAACCACGACCCATCGCCGATAACTGAGCCATCTTGGGTCCGGTAACCTCTGTGCCTGGAATTCCCCAAGTGGGATGCCACTTACGCGAAATCAACCACATGATGATAGTGAGCATGATCTGAGCAATCATCCCGATTCCAACGAGAACAAGGATCCTGGTATTGTAATCGAGACGCTTGAAGCGGCCCATCAACCCGCTTCTCCTTTGGTTGGGAGGGAAACTGTGTCGAAGATCGTTGTAAACGTATTTCTCCTGGAGCTTTGCGACGTAAAGGAAACGACTGTTGGACGCGTGAAAGAGAGCGATTCCGCAGGGTAGAAAAGTGCCCATGATCCAAAACTGAGCATCGCCCGGCATGATGGGGCCGATCATGGTGCCGAACTGGACTGGGGTGTAATACAAATGAAGGAGAACGATAGCAGAGAGCGACAGGCCGAGGCCACGGATGCGCAGAATAGGAGTGTCCCGACGAGCGATGAGATAGGCGATGCCACTGGCGACGAGGACTGTCCAAACGCCTGCCCAGGTAGCCCACCAGATGCTTACCGGACTGTATATAGGCTCCGGCTTCGAGTCGGGCGTGACTCCCAGTTCCGACCCCATATTGACCAGTTTGGTTGAAGCAAAAGGATTAAGGAAAATGAATGAGTGACTGAGTGAGTGACATGCTGGGAAGAAAAGAGAGAGACCAGCTGGGACGGTTGTCGATATTAGTCTGAACAGATGCAGGGCGGACTCATGCAGGGTCGTGGAACCCCATTGTTAAACAAACTTTGCCGGGTTTACATCGTACTAATACAAAGCTGGGTCGATCGGCGTTGACGAGGGCAGATATCGGGGGGAAGATGGCGACATCTCAAGATTAGATACTGAAAATATGAACTCCAAGGCCCCAGCGTAGCAACGAGACTGCCAAAGGCGGCCACGTTCTCTGGCCCCATCGCTGGCTGTGCCTGAATATCGATCTATTTCCTTTGCTGGGAGTCGCCCAGTACGATCAGCCGAACTATTTCGTGCCATTGGTTCTGCAACGGTCCATCGTGGGGGTCGAAATGTACTAGTTCATGCCTCGCCCCACTAATCACAGACTAGTCTTGTAGTTATTTGGAATTCTGATCGTTCGTTCCTGCCCACGGTCACAGTTCCTCAATCTACGCTCCACTTTATCTACCTACTCTGTCGGTGGAGACCGAGAGACTCGCTGGGAAACCGGGAAGCATCCTTGGTAGCCTTGATACTAGTATCGAGCTAGATGAAGATAGCAAACACTCTCGGGCCCACTTATCCTGCAGATCTTGGAGACTGAGACCTGAGAAAGCTTGCTCTGTTGAGTTCCTGCTGACGATTTCTCCCACACACTCCGTCAGTATTCCCCTGATCTTCAAGGAAGGTTGCCTCATGCATCGGATATTCTCTGCAAGGCCCTATGCACAAACCCCGATAACAAACGCTGGTCTGATATCTGATAGGTGAATCAAATGCTTGTCGCCGCTTTGATGCCCCTCGCCTTCCCATGCAGGTCATATGGACAAGGATGATGTGATGGAGCGATACCTGCCCCGACTGTGCGTATTATCGTCTCCGTGGATGGCCACCCTAGTCCTCACTGTCACTTCTCCGATCCAGCTTTCCAGGTTCCTGGCCACGAACTCTATGAATCCTTTGAAGAATTGCATCCATGGGATGTAATTTAAGAAAACTGTAGAGCGATGGCAAGCAGTAGATAGACGACCATTACTTGCATAGTAGAAATGATAGGCACGTTCTGGTTGACAGGTCTACGTTTTCGCAGCATCGGTAACTCTCCGCATCTGACACGCAGGGGCAGTGCGTTCACGACCACTGTACAAGTAGCACGTTGCTCTATCCGTCTATCCACTAGATACTGATCTGTAGGGCTAGCAGACTTTTCAAAAACTGGCTGCTATAGACGACGCTGGCGGCCCACGGAGCGCAGGATGGCAGTCCGCAGACCATCTTCACTCTTTGTACACGAAAGGAAAGATTCGGGCTGATCACTGCATTAATGGAATGCGATTGGTTGCAACGGAATATTTTAGGATTCCACCATCTAAAGTTGCTCAATAGCGCGGCCACCAAGCACGAGGATACGATTCTCGCAACACCCACTGCACGATTCTACGACTAAACGGTTCCGAAGATGCATGTCATCGATCCGCTGAGTCTCCAACTTCGCTAGTTAGCCCATTAGCATCGATCTCACTCCATCTGGCAATTTTAGTGGCGTGAGTGAAGCGCTTATGCAAGGCTTGCAAATTGTAGTGTCGTCTTGATTGGAGAATTCCCTCCCACCCCTGTTGTGACCACGTCAGCGGTCATTCTCTCGAAGACAAGCTCAGAATGTAGACATATCTAGTAGACTAAATGAAGCTCGATGACCAAATCCGTAAACTGGGCTCTCAACAATGATAGCCCGGTGGACGCTGATTTACGATGGAACGAGAGCGATGGACCCCGAATTGCCATCCTTGGTACGCCTTCATTCCGCACATAGCAGATATCGAACGCCTCTCACTCTGCAGCTAAGGAAACTCGGCGGAGCGTTGGTCGGTGGGATCCTCGCCGAGTCGTACACCATTCTAGCAATGCATTCTTAATGAAGAGTGCCAATTAATAATATTGTTTGGTCCTCGAATCATACCAAGAATTACCTCCAGACTCAACTGAGCAACGTAAATGTTGGGTGTCAGCGCTAATATGGCATGTGCGAGGACAGTCCAGATCTTCTCTCAAGCTTGTCTTGTATCACGTTAGGCAAATCATGAGTATGAGAAAAAGAACACATGGAAGACCAAATACCACATGGACAGAAAGTCTTAACCGCCATTCTATACGTGTCCATCAGGAAGCATACCATATTCGTCACTCAATGCGGCAAACAAATCGTGACTTAACATCTGCGCATAGCTTCAGGAGATCTGCACGGCTGGCAGTCGAGTATGCCATGAAAGCCGAAAACCATGATGTTGTATCGAGGCTAGGATCCTCTACGTGCTCGCCTTTCTCGAAATTCAAAACATGCTGGACGACATGGTCCATGAGGGCTGGATCTCTCTGCCTCAAATCCCCCCAAGGGTCGTCAGATACGACTACTCCGGACCGCTCTGCTTGGATAGCCGCGATGGCTACATGAGACGGTACCTGAAATGGTTGTGAAAGAGCGTGGACACGCTCTTCATCACCAAGCGTGATAAGAATCTGTAGCGCGAAGAGGTCCACCCCGTTCGCAAAAGCACTTGATCATGTGTCCACATACCCAGGAGGACGAGCATTTATCTCGATCAGGAAGATACTCGGATTTGATGCTGGTGGATACGTTCTCGGGCGCAAATCCATCCTTTGTCCGTCAATCTGTCGATACTCGTGATTGGAGTGGCGGACTCGCGCCTCGACATGAAAAACTCCCGAATTCAAGCCCAGTCGGAGGATCGTTTGGAGCAGTGAGTCGCGCAGTGCGTTTTGTTCGGCACGCGGCAAAGCGGAAGGGAAACAGTAGCTGCGTCTCTTTGAAGTTCCCGGAGCAGGGAAAGTTATCAATTACTTCGAAGAATACTACCTGGCCTCTCCAGAGCACAAAGTTGCAGTCGACTTCTGGCCCATCACAGTATTCTTCAACCAGTACATCCGTTTGCCAGCGCGGATCTCCCTTTGCTGGTACAGCCCGGGTATATGCGACATGGCTGGAGACCTTCTGCACGGCTTCCAGAAGAGCCTCATAGTTGGAGACTTTGACAACATTCAAACTGTGCCAGCCATTGCACGGTTTAACGATCCACGGGGGTCCCGGTACAGGCACGCTTCCTTCGTTGGTCGCGACCAAGTCGCGAAGCTCAGCTGTGCTACGAACAAGCAGACAGGAGTTCGAGCCGTCTTCGAGCCGACATTGATACTTGTTCACTGTTTTGTAATACGCCTGTGAGGGTGAGGTCGATAGGTTCAACTGCTCGGCCGCCTGAGCCACCAGGATGAGCAGGAATTCAGTGACAGTGGTCATTCCGTCAATCGGTTCCGGATAGTCTCTCATGGCATTTACAATTCGAGACGGCAGCCCTGCATCACCTGTGAGGTCGAGCGGGATAAACGCTTCTCGAAATTGAGAACATAGAGGCTCGGCCTCTAACCAATGTCCAGGAGGCCCATATGCGACGACAGAAACGCCTAGCGCTCGCGCGGCCTGGAAAAATCTCCAGGACATGGCGTAGGGACGCAACTCTCCTATTTCAGCAAGCCGACGCGGAGGAATTCGTGTAGGAGATAGCCAGCGCAGTGACAATCGATTGCTCAGCTGGGATTGCACAGAATCAAGAGACTGAGCGATGCTTTCTGGGTTGACGCCATCGACCGTAATGCAGCAAACCACAGATTGAACTAGGGCAGCTAGGCTTGGGTCTGAAAAGTCAGGAGGCCCGACCAATTGTCTGGGATAGGCATACTCCTCTACTTTTCGGATATACGGTGCTCCTCGGAGTCTCTCTTCGAAGATATAGCTGCGCATGATGTAGCCCTTGTTGGGCACGAGCAGCTTGACTCCTTGATGGAGACTGCTGGATGTTTCCTTAAGAAGATTGACTAAATAACTAAATCTTTGGGTATCTGCTCGCGGAATATGCTCGACCTTCGGTACTGGCAGGGCCCAGTTGATCAGAAGGGTACATCAGCTGCTTCGGCCGATTCAATAGGACATGCGTCGAGTTCTCCATCGGTTCTTTGCAGAATCCCATCTATGACGCTGTACGATGCTGTTGGGTCACATTTTATCTGTAAGACTGTACCTTGAAGGTGGACATGGGCTAGATTAATATGTTAATCCGCAAAGCGGGTATATTCACATGGGCTTAAGAGGCTGTACCATTTCTCTCGCGATCAAGAATGACGGATTCTATGAACCCATTTCCTTTCCGTGTAAGCTAATTTTCTCCAGTATTCCGGGAATTTGGACAAATCCCAAGCTCGCTTATGTAGCATTGCCTAGTCACCGACAGACGGCCACCGACCAGCGAATGCTATTCCGAACTCCATTTTATGCCGTTGAATTCTTTTCCCAGGCCGGACAGAACTCGTTTAAATGGACGTAGCAGCAAAAGGAAAACTTAAAGAAAGTAATAAACTTCGTTCTTCTTGACATTCTGGTCCCTCATTCTACAACCCCGGATCTATGAGAATGGACACTTCAGCAGAGGAGAATAAAGCTGAACGAGGACGAGCACCACACATCGCTCAGTTGTCAACAGCATCAGACAGCAAAGTAGCGACTGAAGATGAGATCCGGGAACTAGAACATGTCGCAGCCACACTGCCAGCGCGGGTTTGGCTTGCCGCAACGGTGGGAATGGCGGAGCGGTTTGCATACTATGGCACACAGACTCTCTTCCGTAAGTAGCAAAAGCTGTTTAATTTTAGAGTCGCGCAAAGATCTGACGCCGGTACTTGGATTCTACAGAGAACTATCTCCAGAACAGTCCAGATGATCTCATACCAGGCGCGATGGGATTAGGAAAATCTCGTGCTACCACAGTCAATTTGGCTTTTACTGTTGCGGTGAATCTGTTGCCATTGCCAGCGTCAGTCCTGGTTGATGGACGCCTAGGGAGATATAAGGCTTTGCAGATCTTCATTGGGTACTGAAGGATTCAGTTCTAGCACACTTTCTTTGGATGTGTTTAATCACTTGGCTTGCAGAATCTACGCTCTAGGATCTGCAATTCTGTTCGGCACCTCATTTCCCTCGGAGATGAGGAGCGGCGTTGCTCTTATAGGATTCATTTTGGGAAGTGTTCTGATCGCAGTGGGACTTGGTGTTCAAGCTTCAGTGCAGCCTTTTATCGGTAGAATTCCCCAGCCTTGTGTTCCCCCAGTTCAAAGAGGACCCTACTCACTGCCTGCTTAGCGGACCAATATACGAAGCAATCCATGCGGATAAGGATTGCGAAGAATGGCAAGCAAGTGGTAGAAAGTCGCGAAGTGACTATCCAGTATATTTACAATGTGTACTATTGGTACGAAGAGCCGACAGTACCTTAAAAAGGCAAATGACTCTCTTTACTGACTGACATGGATCATCGTTCTAGGATGGTGAATTTCGGTTCACTGGGAAGCATTGCTACTACATTGATGGAGAGGTACATTGGCTTCTGGTCTGCATATCTGCTGGATCTGTGTGCTGTGATACTTGCAGTCATGGTTGTCCATCTGGTAAAACCAAAGTTTGGTATGATACAAAGACATCATCATATTCTCTGTTATTGTCAACGATTGCTGATCCCGAGGGATTTGACAGTCCACCCTGTTGCACAAGGGTCTGTCCTTCCCCGTGCCGCTCGCTGCCTATGGTATGTTGCTCGGGGTAGTTTCAGCCTAGACGCTGCACGGCCAGAGTACTAGCTGGAGAACCACCAGCGAGTAGTACCATGGGACAAGGAATTCATTTCTGAGCTTCGGGGTGCTCTATCTGCATTCAAAATATGGTACTTCTCCCCTATTAGTGATTCCTGTTGTTCAATGTAGCTTCTAACACTGCAGCAGCATTGGATGGCCCATTTTCTGGGTATGCATGGGACAGGGTGCTCAAGTCTCAATCCCACAAGCCGGACAAATGGAAACCCATGGGATTCCTAATGACCTGATAAAGTCGTCGAATCCAGTAGCCTACATGATCATCGGTGTGCTTGTCCAGAAACAGCTATACCCTTTCCTCCAACGACGCAAGATCTCCTTTAGCCCCGTCAACCGTATCAGTCCGGGATTCTTCATCATGTCAGTGGCCATGGCATACTCCGCAGTCGTGAAGGCAATCATCTATCGCTCTGGGCCATGTTACTCCCACCCACTGTCGTGCCCTGCGTCTTCTGGGGGCCGCACCCCCAACCATGTGCATGTCCTGCTTCAGCTGCCAACATTTATAATCATTGTCCTGGCCGAGGTGTTTTGCTGGCCGACTGGATCAGAGTACACATATTCGCATGCCCCAAAGAGCATGAAGTCAGTCCTGCAGGCATGCTACATCAGTACTGCCGGAGTCGGGTATCTGTTGGGAATGGCTTTGCCGCCTCTGGCTAAGGATCCTTTACTTGTGGTGCTCTGGTCCGTGACGGCCGCGATGATGGTTATGACGGCCTGCGCCTTTCGCGTCGCATTCAGGAACTTCGAGATGTTTGTTTACGCCAGGGGAGGTAATAGCATTAAAGAATAGACAAGGGTATCATGTAAACATCTAGATATCGTTATCTGTTCGCAAAAGCGGATCGTGCTCAGACGGCTGCACCGCGGTGCTCCTTGATTTGCGCGAATACAGACAGTAATGCTGGACCATGAGAATGACGTCGAAAACGACTGTGAGATTCCCAAGTACAAGCTTGGTAGCATTTCCCTGTGCGCCCGACCAATCTGCTTGTAAGGATGTGTCGACAATTAATTGTAGCAGAGAGAGCATGCCGCCTGTGAAATCCATCAGGACAGCAATCATACAGAAGCCCTTTGTCGACTGGTGGCAGTAGTTCATCCATGCCTGCGGGGTGTATTTGATTGCGGTGAGGAACACTTTAATGTTTCCAATCATGTATAACTAGTGATGAAAAGAATATCAGAAACAAGTCAAATCTTTTTCTTTCTTCTCAGAATAATAAAACACACCACATCAAGCCACTGTTGTGAATGGAGTTGTGGGAAATACAACAGCCCCATGACTTCGACTGCGACCAGACCAAAACACCCTGAGAGCAGGACCACCGTCAATCTGCTTGGCTTCCGCTGTGTTTGTTTTTGTGGTTCAAACTTCCATAGAACAGGCCACTGGAACTGGCTGTAGATAAGCAAGCAGATGATGGTCCCATGTAAGGCATAAAAGAAATCGTTAAGATGCACGGGTGGCTCGGGGCTCTGGGGGTACCGCTGCGCGTATTGGGCGCGGATCACTGGGGAGAATAACAGGCCGCCATTGAAGACCGTGTAAGCGGATAGGCCGAGCACATTCAGCAAAGCGAAATCAAGGGAGAAGCCGCTTGTTGCGCGTCGGCGTTGGTTGTGGATGAGCTGTGGGTAGAAAGACACCGACCAGAGCAGAAAATAGCTCCATCCCAATCCCTGTGAAAGGGCTTGGAGGAACTGACGAACATCCAATGTCATGGTACGTAGTATGTTCTGATATCAGTTCAGGATTGAAGAAGATGTTGTTGTTGTTGTTGTGGAAGGGGAATTGATGCTGACTGTTTTCTGGTCAGTTCTTCGGACTTGTCTCGGAGTTGACCGGAGTATCAGAGCCAATAATAATCACATGCAGACAAGTTCCCTCAGATCCACTCAGATGGGACCCAAGAGGGCAGCGGTGAGGTCAGTCTGTGGAAGACTTTCGGGCGACGAGCCTTTGCCATACGCTGTCAGTTCGAGGTGCTCCAAGATATCGGCAGCACTATGCGCCCTCAGGCTGCACAGCAGCTGCTCATCGGCCTCAAGTCGCTCGCTGTTTGATGTGATCGTCACACAGCCAACACGGAAGTCGCTATCTGGGTGACCCGGACCATCCATGCCATCGCAATGCCAGCAAGTATCTGCGACATGGATACGGCGCTGTCTTCTCTTTTGGCATCAAAGGAGGACAGAAAGCCGGTTTCCGTCTATGCGATGAGTTTCAGATGATCAACCAATACGACCAAGTATGGCCCTATCTTAACGGTGCCATCTTCCAGACATGGTTTTGTTCCTGGTAGAACACGGAAATGCTGACGCTGGTTTAGTCTGGGCGACGCAACTGACCGATGCTGAGCGTTTCGACGCTAGTGTCGCAGAAGACCATATCCGCATATCTGTTGGAATCGAACATATTGAAGACATCAAGGATGGCTTTTGCTGGCTTTTAAAGATTCGAAGGACCACAACGATGCGGCATCGAGCCCGGCAAATGACGTGCACTATGAGGAGCAGAAGAAAATCATCCAAGCCTTGTACGGAATCTTCACTCTCACTCCCACGAGGCTTCGTATCCAATCCACTTAAGTCAGAAGACACCCGGTTGTTGTGTTTAGAGGTGGTCGTAGCAAAGTAGTAAGGGAATAGATGCTAGATTGCTGCGAAACTCCGAAGGTTAGGGAAACTCCGACTTTGAGTGATGTACGAATCTCTAAAGAAACAATCCATAGTATCGATTAATTTCATTTTTTTCGACCAATAACCCAATAATCAAATTGAGACGGCGGATCCTGCAGAACTGGCAGAAATCCTTGACCTCCTGCTGGTCGGCATCAACGCTGGGATCGGACTTTTGGCCAAAGTCCGCGGACTTTCAACGCCATCCCCAATGTTTTGCTGGCCACCGTTTCCCTCCGGATCTTGCCAAACATCCCATCCCTGAGAAGGAAATATGACAAATGAATCACAAATGCAAATTTAAAATGGGTTATAAGCCCAACGTCACATCACTCTTGCTGCTCTCCATCGCCCCGTCCGTCTTGTCCTACCATCTGCAGATACCTTAGTCAGGCCACACCCAAAAAAATCAGTCCTTTGTCACACAGGCTGCGCACACTGACAGACGATCGAAATCATCATGTCTTCTACCGAGGGGTCTACGATGCTTAGCAGCAGACCCATTAGCAAAGACGAAGTCGACAGACCCAACGACCGAATGTCCGGACCTGGCGGTGCCGGCGAACCAGACGATGGAGGTCCTCCATCCGCTTTCTCATCGACCTTCCAAGAGGCGGTTTTCATCTTTGTCATCGGTTTATCGCAGCTCTTCTCCGTTGGCGGTCTTGGAAATGCAGCTTTCTCAGTGCAAGAAATTGGTCACTCGCTGAACGCCACAAGCAATGGTCAGATGTCCTGGTTCCTGGCCGCATACTCTCTCTGCGGAGGGGTCTTTGTTCTGGTGACTGGACGACTGGGTGACCACTTTGGCCACAAGTATGTCTTCCTTTTCGGATGGATGTGGATGGCACTTTGGTCTCTGGTCAGCGGCTTTGCCAACGATGTGATTCTCTTCGACATTGCTCGCGGGATGACTGGCATCGGCAACGGCGCACTGGTTCCCAACTCATTCGCCCTCCTGGCACGTGCATTCCCACCATTTTCGGTCAAGAAGAACATTGCCTTTGCTTTCCTCGGGTTCTGCGCGCCTTCGGGTTACATCTTTGGAGGACTCATCGGCGCTGCCTTTGCCGAGAAAGTCACCTGGCGATGGGGATTCTGGTTCTGGGCCATTGGCTGCCTCGTCCTCGGCGTGGTGACGTATTTCATTGTCCCTCACAGTGTGGGCTCGCCAATTCCGGGACTCAGCATCAAGCAATTTGACTACATCGGATCTGTTCTCGGCATCTCGGGTCTCATCCTCTTCTCCTTCGCCTGGAACCAAGCGTCCGTGGTGGGCTGGGAAGAACCCTACGTCTACGCGCTTCTCATCGTCGGCATTCTCTTGATCGTTGCGTTTGTCTTCTCGCAGTCGCATGTCCAGGCTCCCGTTCTCCCCAACACTCTCTGGACCCGCAAAGGCTTCTCCCCCGTCGTGACGGCCATGTCGTTCGGCTGGATGTCGTTCGGCATCTTCCTCTACTACACAACCATTTACATTCTCACCATTCACAAGGCGCAACCGCTCACGGCTGTCGCTCAGATGGTTCCACTGGTCATTGGCGGTCTGTTCGCGACTGCCTCAGTCGGTATCTTCATCGCCAAGGTCCCCGCGCAGTACATCTTCGGAGTCTCAATGTTCTCCTTCTTCGTTGGTTGCCTGCTCATGAGCTTCGTCAACTACTCATCCGTCTACTGGGCCTTCATCTTCCCCGCATGTCTGCTGGTCGTCGGCGGACCGGATCTGTCCTTCGCTTCGTCGGGGATTCTCATCTCAAACGCAGTCTTGCCCGAGGAGCAGGGTGTCGCGGGCTCATTCATTTCCACCGTTGTGCAGTACTCCATCTCTATCGGTCTGGGTATTGCCGCTACTGTCGAGGCGCATGTAAACAACGGTGGACAGGATATTGTACGCGGGTACCGCGGTGCGCTCTGGCTCGGTATTGGCTTTGCGGCTGTCGCCTTCTTTATTGTGGTTTTCTTCGTCCGGGACAAGCGGTTCGACAAGGAGGAGAATGAGAAGGATGCTGCGAGCAGCACTGATGGCGCGTTCGAGACGGCTGTCGACAAGCCGAATGCTTGAGGATTCCTCAAGATGATTACCAACTGTCACGAAATTTACACCAGGATCATGTTCGCAAAATGCTTCATGGGATGAGCTGTTGCACTAGTTGTAGCACCAATAATAGATTGGCTTTGATCATGCTTTGATTTGACACTACTAGCGGTACAGCCAAGTGGGCGCTCAGGCCCAGGCAGAGAGACAGCATCTCTGCCTGCAATGATAGACAAAGCTCAAGCAAGCACGGAGCCCACTGTATTATCACCCTCATACACAGGCACTACGGCCGTGTTCCAAGGACCCATCGTGGCGTGCGGCCTCGTCAAGCCTCTTGAGCGGTTGCCTTTTCCTTTCCCCATCTTTTCACTGTTCGTAGTTTAGACCAAGTATATTAAGAGTAGCCACGACCAAGGATGGTTGAAACGAACGATTTGTGGGTCCATTTGGGGAAATGCATCTGTCATGCGGACACCCAGCACACAAGGATTTACCATCCATGTCGGGAAGAATACCTGCCTAGGCATCCGCTTGATCGAATGCATATGTAAAGGGTGCGGCAGGCCAGCATTGGTCCGAGTCGCGTCTATAACCGTCTGCGTATTGTTATGCAAGTGGAAGTGGTGGTATGAAATCAACTCTACCAGAGACGCAGGGCTGCGTGCAATCCCATAGAAGCTTAGGACTCCTTCATTGATATGCTTGGTTGCAAAGGGAAGATTCACCCTACTTCTGGGGAAATCAATCGTATGACTTGATGCCACTCGCATCTTGATCCCCGTTTGAGTTGGCTTCCTCGTAATGTACTAATAGACCAGATAACAATGTGTACAATAGAATATCACTAGGCCAAAGAGGTCGCCGGACAAAGTATTTAAGACACTGTGATCCTTGTTCTGGGTTCCAGAGGCAAAAGATGTATATTGTAAAGAGGGATACCCTCGACTCCAACTTGCTTCCTTTAATTCAATGTGAACGTCCATTCTTAAAGACGGGCTATCTCCCCAACATTCTTTTGTCATTCCTTCCATGGCACTCTTTTAAAGATACTATTTAAATTAAACACGCTCATTAAATCGGGGAATGAGTTCTACAGTAAACATCAAGAAGCAGACAAAACTATCATAGATTCAATTCTCATCTTGATTCTTATCTCTAAACAGGGAAAAATCACAATCACTAAGAAACAAGTAGCATTCTAATTCACATGCACACGCCAGTGCTCACGGTGGCCATCCTCAAAGGCTGTGCGAGTGTGGTGGGTCATGGCGTTGTCGTTGAAGATGAAATCCCCCGCCTTCCACTGGTGACGGTAGGCAACCCGGCGGTCATACAGGAGCTGGGTCAGCTTCTCACAGAGCGCGTCGCTCTCGGCCAAGGGCCAGCCCACAACCCGCACGATCGTCGGCTCACTGCTTCCGGGCACGCACTTGCTCTCGGGCCAAGGCTCGTGAAACCGGAAAGTGTCAACGCCGGACTCTGGGTGGGTGATGATAAAAGGCAGGTGGAGCTCATGGCCGCCAAATGCCTCGTTGACGGCGGTGAAGGTTTTCCACTGGAGCTTGCGGAGCTCCTCGAGTGTGATGCTGTCCGGGCCGAGGAGAGGGATGAGGTTGCGCGAGGAGGCGAAAAGGGTCAGCCCGCCCTTGGACTGGGACGCGGCGCGGTTGCGGAACATCTGGAAGAGGGGCGGGACGGAGATCCACTCGCCCGTCTTCTCGTCCTGGACGGTCTTGAAGACGCCATCGTAGTGGAAGGGCATGGCTTCGCGGGTGAGCACGTTGTTCATGTTGAAGTCGGCGTTCTCGCGGACCTCGAGAATGTCGCCAAAGGGCCACATCTGGATCTCGCCCAGCTCGCGGGCCTTGCTGCGGAATACTTCCTTCTCGACCTGCATGGTGAAGCCGCGCAGAAGGAGCGGGGCGGTAGACAGGGCGAGCCGACGCACGAGCTTCATATTGACATCCTCGAACCTGTATGGACCGTATCCTTCCTTGGGGCGGACTTGCATACCGCAGGGGAAGAGAGGCTCAAAATCTAGTTCCATGCCAAACCAGTCGAAGAGATCAGATTTCTCGCGAAGCAGCCAGGGGCGACCCTCGTGGTTGGTGATGACCTCAAATTTGTCCATGTCCACGGCGGAGGCATCGACAATGCGCACGCTGGCGTCTGCGAGGACTGCGACGGCGCCGTGCCAGGGAGTGATGAAGTCCGGATTTGTTGGCGGTGGGAAGAGGTTAATAGTAATTTTGCCAACATTGTTGGACTCGTGGATGGACAGGCGGATCGTCGACTCGGCCGATGAGGCAATCAGCTTAGCATAGGCCTGAAGAGGTCAGCAACATCGTGACTACCAGCAGTTATGGGATTTAGGGCCTACTTTTCCCCGCTTGAGCATAGCAGCCTTGAAGGCTTCGTGATCTTCGGCCTGAGGCAGTGCCGTGTCGTAGTGCTTGCTTGTTGCTCGCATATTCTCATCCTCGTTGGGGTCGACCGCCTGAGCTAGGGTACCATCGAGAAGGTTGCGGGTTTTGGAGACGTGGTCGGAATACTCCTCGAGTGTCTTGGCCTCCTCGGGGACAATGCCGGCAAGAGTGCCTGGACGCACGAATTCAAGATGAGTGAGACCGAGAGACGAGGCAAGCTTCTTCAATTCCTGATGGTAGGCAAAAGCGTCGGCGTCGGGAATCTTCAGAAGGTCTAATTTACCATTAGCAAGTCTGTCTGTCTATGTCTGGCTGGAGATCCCTTGGTACACATACCTCCGTATACAGACGCATCTGAGACAACAACTACAGTGGCACCAGGCTCGTAGATCTCAGCAATGGAATCGGCAAATCCGTCGAGGGTTTGCAAAGCGATCTCTTCTGCCTTGTCTGGCAGAGAGCCCAGAGTCTTGCGCTTGTCTCCCTCAGCGGGGGCCTTGAAAGGGAAGGACGGAAGAATGAATCGCACTGGCTCCCCCTTGGAGACAGTCTCAGTTAGTTGCTTCTCGAGATCTGGGGCGAATTCGGAAAAGCGATCAGGAACAGCGGCTGAGCGGTGACGATATGCTGAGATGATTGAGAGGATCCGGGAGACCTTGTTCTCCGTTGGAGTGGGAAGGTTGCCAGCGTAGGGCATCTTGATCTATCTGAAAGATACAGCTTTTCAATTTGATGTTTTGGGTTTGATGTAGTTGTTGTTGTTGATGATGATCAGTCTCATCTGTCGTCCTTCGCGTCCATCTTTAAAGGACCCATCTCACCGGTGATATTGCTTTTGGTCCAAGCTGAGAATTTAGTACGCCGCGGCCTTGGAAACAGATTGAAATTCCATCATGACAGATTTCCGCGTTGTATAATCGAACCTGGAGGGTAAACTGTCCGCTGGATGTAGAAGAGCAGACATAATCGCGGATTCCGACGGAGCTGTCAATGGTGGGCGGCAAGCCACACGTGCATCACTGGCTACATCAATCGACCCAATGTCAGCCTTTCCAGGCTGTGCCATGTATTCCTATGTGTGAAGCCCCTTTTCTATACGTTGTTTATTTGTTGTTAGATCCGCGGAGAGCAATGGAAAAGTGAACCTTGCTGTCATCACTCGGAATCCGTACGCGACGGGAAGCGCGCGCGAAGGCCTATCCTATTTGTATGAGGAGAGCAGTAGCCAGAGCCTTTATTTGTGTGATCTCAGGCATTTTTCTTGCGATGGCATCTCCTCGCAAGCTATCTGCACCTAGCGACTATGCTGAACTTTTGTGCCGGTATGACACTTGGCTCTTCGACTGCGACGGGGTGATATGGTCTGGGGATCATGCTATTGAAGGAGCCAGCAAGGCAATCAACTTCTTGAGAGACTATGGAAAAAGAGTGGTATTTGTCACGAACAATGCGGCAAGAAGTCGGAAGATGCTGAAGACCAAGTTTGACAGACTGAGAATCGCAGCCAGTGAGGTACGAACCAAGTGTTTGTGGATGGGCCACCAACTGACATATCCAAACCAGGACGAGATTGTATCTAGCTCCTTTGCAGCAGCTGTTTATCTCAAGGACGTGCTGAAGTTTCCTGCCGATCGGAAGGTGTTCGTCATGGGAATGGAAGGGGTCGAAGCAGAACTTGATGTCGTCAACATCAAGCGATGCGGAGGAACCTGCCCTGAGGACAACAAGTTCCTCGCCGCAAACGACTATTCTTCGCTAGCGGGCGAGGAGGCGATCGATCCCAGTGTTGGTGCAGTGGTGTGTGGGTTCGACATGCACATGAATTACGCCAAACTTTGCAAAGCATTCAAATACTTGACGCGCGAAGGAGCTCAAGGGCCCGTTCAGGCAGGAGAGACGGGGGGAGGTTGTCATTTCATTTTAACAAACGACGATAAGGTGGTTCCGGCTTTAGGAGAGCTATGGCCTGGTAGTATTCCTCTTCTTGCGAAGACGCGAGCAGTCGCTGACAGCGGCTTGTAGGCTCGGGTTCTCTCGTTACGCCATTGATCGCCTCGACGAAGCGCAACCCGATCGTCATTGGCAAACCGCATGCACCCATGCTTGACACGGTAAAGTCGCTTTACAATATCGACCAGAACCGGACGATATTCGTTGGAGACAACCTTCACACGGATATACTGTTTGCCAGAGATGGTAGTATTGACTCCCTTCTTGTCCTTACGGGTGTCACAAAAGAGGAGGACTGCCAAACCGAAGGCATATGGCCAACCTTCATTACTCAGAGTATCGGCAACATAGTAGCGGCGGAAACGGGCCAGTCGAGCATTGCAGCCATGGGCGTTGATGGAACAAGTACCATTCATGCATCACTCTAGTCATTGTACAGCACGAAGAATGAGACAAGTCTTTGGCCTCAGCCTTGCGACCTCTACATCTTAAGTTTAGACATTACGTCGATTGGGATTGGTCCCAGCTGGCCGATGTACGAGGGGAATCCGTTTACTCCCTGCAAAGGACATTGATATATCCTGCACTTTAGTATCTCTCGCACGACAAACAGCAAGCAAAGATGAATTTGCACATGAAAATACTCGTCCAATGCAGATGTCTTATCGAAAGTTCTTAGAACTGCGACAAGGAGTATGAAGCAACCATCTCCTCCCGACATGCATGCTGTTGCATAAGTGTGTTGCATCAGTGGCGTGGATGCGCGATACCACGAGGGGCCGCTTGGCTGCAGAAGACGGGATACTGTTGTAATGGGCGATTGGACCACGAGTCCAAGCGACTCCGCGGCGTCCGGAAAGATCCCTGTTGGTTTTTCTCCTGTCTTCTCCATTGCGAAATGGATTCCTCAGGCAGGGTCATTGGGAATCACGTGGACTCCAATCTCGCTTGGAAAAAAACATACTGAACCATTGAGATTGCGTTGACTGAATCGCACAGACAAGTAACTACATACTGTATACTCCTGGAGTCCTGTTAGTCTCCTCGATCTTGATTGAGACCATTTTGGCCCCTATCCCTAAGCGTCGACAAGCTCACCCGCCCCGTCAGCTGACCCACTTGACAACTGCGGTGACCCCCACCGCGTCGACTGACAGGACACGAACACCAAGTGCTCGAGTTCTTACTGTCTTCCAGGAGATGAAAGTGCACTACGGTAGGCGACGAACAAGCCACAATTCCAAAAGCTACCGATGTGGGGCAAATGACTCTGCCTTGCCTACTCGTCGCGTAAGCCGGCGAGTCTAGGCTAGATTGCAGAGAACAATCTCCGCCCATTTTGTTCCTGATCTAAACCACTTCCTGTTTTCATCCAACCACCAACGACAATAATCATAATAATGGTTGATGCAACCCACAGCACGGCCCTCGTGGGCTCAGACTCTGGTGTACGCAAGTTTACGCTCTCGTGTTCGCGATGTAGGGCCTCTAAGCTGAAATGCGACCGCAAAGAACCCTGTGTCAGTTGCCATTCCTTCCGCGCGCGATACATCTATTTGAGGACGAAGGCTCATTTTTCTCTTTACAGATGGAGTGCGTCAAGCGTAACATTGGTCATCTTTGTACCAAAGATGAGCGTCAACCGAGAGCCAAACGATCAAAAACTGAGAATAAAGACAAGACCCCCTCCAAGCGGTGAGTGCAACTTATCATCGCTTTATTATCAACTCCGACTGATCGATGCGTATCTGATCAGCGATCCGCCACCGAATGGAGATGGTGAAGCCGAAGCAGAGGAGACAGCTCAACTCTTAGAGTATTTTGTCGAAGGGGTTCCTCGTCCAAATGCCCATCTGCCTGCTGTTTCTGGACCGACACCGTCGTCAGTTGCGCCAGACTTTCCAAATCTCTATTGGTCGAGTAATGATCCCAAGCGACACAGTGAGAAACTCACCTTAATCCGAGAGATCGTCGACGCGATGCCGGCGGTGGAGATGATCGATGCTCTTTTTGAAGTCTTTATCACTCGTTGCCAGGGTCCCTTGGGGAATGTGGTTCACACTCCAACATTCATGAAGCAAGCCCAACAGTTCAGTGATTGCTTAAAGCTGGCTTCACTAGACTCGCGGGTCTTAGCAATATCAAGTACAGTCCCTATGGAGACACTGGGCTGTTACCTCTTAGCGGTAGGTGCAGTATACCCGATCCAGAAGGCGTCCTGCTTACATCATTATTTGGTTCGAAGCTCGTGCTTGGTCTCGCGTTTCATCCGACGCCATCTCTACTAGGATGGACTCCTACGCCTTTGACCCTACGCGTGGAGGAGCTACGAGCGTCTGATATGCACTCCAAGACGTGGAGATCTCTAAGCTTGCGTTGCCTCCAGGACGGAGTGTCTCTCTTCTGTGGCTCGATCGCCAGTTTACAGGCTGCAATTATGCTTTTACTTGACGGCCAGGAGAACTCATTAGCGCTGGACGCTGTTCTGGTCACTGCCATCTCTGGAGCCCGTAAACTTGGTCTGCACCGCTTGGGTGGCATCAAGTTGGACGCCTCTGCATCACACTTAGCACCATTAGAAAATGGCACATCAGCACTGGTGGAACCGGAACATATTCGAACCGAAATAGGTATTCGCATTTGGTAGGGTACACGAGCAGAATTATCTCGAGTCCAATTTTAACAATCTCGCATAGGTGGGCACTCGTTCTGAGAGATTGGTCGCGTGGACAAGCCCTTGGCTACTACACCATTCATCCATCACAATTTAACACTCGGATGCCGTTGCACATCAATGATGATGATCTCTGTCCGTCCGCATGGAGGGTGACTGTCAATGGCGAGATCACGGAGCGGCCTCGATCAGAGTTCACTATGATGTCATATACAGTCCACGCCCTCGAACTCGCCGGCATTATACGCGAATCTATCGATCTGAGGGGATTACCAACTCAGCAGCCTGATGTGACCGCTGAATCGGCCAAGTTACGCAAACATATCAATAATAAGTACGAAAAGTACATCGCTACTCTGCCATCATATTTTCGATTGGGAAGCACGGTAGGACTCACCGCCACTGGTCCAATGGCAGCAATCCCTGTGCAACGCTGGATGCTGCACCAACAACTCTGGAGCTTACTGCTTCGACTACATCGAGCTGATATATCATCTCCAATTAGCCGTGCTTCCTGTCAGCTTCTAGCCCAGAATATTATCAGTACCCAGGCTCAGATTCAGGCGCGCTGCGCTGTTTGTGGCTCGCTATCAACCAGTGAGACTCAGCTATTCAACGCGGCTGTTGTGTTGCTCCTCGACCTGCTCTTCACATCTAAGCAAGGGGACGTGGATACTGCAAGTGCACACCTTAGCCGATTGATGACTCGGGACAAGGTCAGGGAAGCGATTGAATTATTACGAACCAAAAGCCTCATGGAAGGGTCATCACTTCACGATCTGCACTTGGAGCAAGTCAAAGGGTCTGCTCAGCGCAGCGTGGTTGCTCTGGAAGCCTTGATGAAGCTTGAAGAAGGCGATTCCGATCACAACGGCACCAATAACTCAGATAGTGCCGCTGGAAAGCGTCCCCGAGAACCATTGGCTGCTAAAAACTCGCTGAGACTCCGGGTGACTGATATTCTCAGGGCCTTGAGCGGAAGAGCTGACCCTGAAGGCGCACCCGTGCAAGAGCAGCAGGCCCCCATCGACCCCCTTTCGCCGTTTCATGTGTCGATGCCGTTTGCCAACGTCGCCGATGGGTTTCATGACTTGGACGTGCTGCCGATTCTCTCCAACGGGCTCAGCCCAAACTTTTGGCAATTCTTGGACTTTCCCCCGCCACCATTTGATTCTCACACAAAGGATGTCTCGTTTGCTACCCGGGGAGACCCGCCTGGCGCCTTTGGACTGGGTACTTCGCAATTTGCCGACTCATATAGTAGTACTCCTTGCACTCGTATGACCCACACATCTCCTCCGTCTCTGCAGAGTGAATCTATCGGACTGGGTGGAGGTAGTGACTCCGCCACCACTCCCTCTAGCGCTGATGCCTACGTTGCCGCCAAGTTTTATTACGCCATGGGCGATGGGACACTGGCTCCTATGTAGACCGGCTTGGCTTTGTTTGTAGTTGGCTCGGGCTGGTGATAGATCATGCGACTGCTTGCCGGGGCTATGCGGGTGTTTAACTATCTGATCCGTTTTTGCTGTTTCTTTCGTTATCGCAGCCCCCTCGGTCATGATGATGCCTATAATTGTGGGGGAAAAGCAGACTAGCATGTTCATTCAGTTCATTGAGGATACAAGCACAAAAGCAAAGCCAAAAGAAATTTATGTACGAGCTGCCGTTTGTTCCGGGCAATCCACGAAGGGATCATCCGCAGGATCGGAGTGCCAGCGGTACTCCAAACCGAAGGCAGTGAAATGAGCATAACGCAGAGCCTTTTCCTTATCAAAGCCGGGAATAGGAGTCTCATCGCCCTGCCGAGACGGCTTTTGAGCCTCTGGGTGAGCCTGGCGGTCCTCCGGCGCGACATACGTGCTAGCCAGGAAAGCAAAGCCCGCGTCAATACCCGCCGTAACACCAGAGGACGTCAGGAATTTCCCATCCTGCACCCAGCGTGCGCGCTTCTGCCATTGGACCCCTGGGTCTAGGTAGCCAAGTTGAAAGGTTAGCATGTGCTCTGAAATTTCGAAACTAGACGGTGGTATTATACGTTTAGGAGTCAACTCATCATACAGCCGCTTGTTCGTCGTCGCCTTCCGCCCGTCCAGCCGGCCAGTCGCGGCCAGCAAGATCGAACCCGTACACACGGAAAAGACGTTAGGCGCACGATCGACCAGCTGACCGATGCGCTGCAGCAGGATGGGATCCCAGACCAGCGGCATCATGCCGAACCCACCAGGGATGAAAAGGGTGTCGAACTGCTGATCCTCCCGGAGGGCCTCGGCCAGTGAGAGGGTCGGGATCACGCCGATGCCGTTCTTCATGGAGGTTTCAACGCCATGTGGCGAGTCTAGGTTGTGCAGGCTGACTAACTCCAGAGTGTAGTAGTCGCTGCGGGGGACGATGGCGCCCAATGGGCCGAAGAGATCGAGGGCTTCGAACTCGTTGTAGACAAGGGAAATGATGCGGTGCTGAGTAGGCATTTTGATTATGGTCTAATATATTTTCTATTTTCCTGATCTCCTGGCGAGTAGAATTGGAGGATGAAGGTATTCAAGGTGGTGTGAGTCCAGACTAAGGAAAAAGTGGCACCTATCTCACGTCAGATGCCTGTGTCTTGGGGCTTCTTAGTATTTGTACTTTTCCTACGAGTAAGAGTCGAGTCGTAATTGGTTTC
Organism: Aspergillus oerlinghausenensis; assembly: GCA_014250555.1. Taxonomy (NCBI): domain Eukaryota; kingdom Fungi; phylum Ascomycota; class Eurotiomycetes; order Eurotiales; family Aspergillaceae; genus Aspergillus; species Aspergillus oerlinghausenensis. The sequence continues at coordinate 56,562 of JAAKEQ010000059.1, forward strand.
CGAGGGCACATAGTCCTACAGGGATTTTCCTCGGCGGACTGACGGACATATGCGACGAAAGCGAGGCCAGACGCGGATCTGTCGCTGAACTGCCCGAAACTCCGTGGAGTTTGCGGGCGCTCCGTGGCTCCATGGGGCCCCCCTTTGTTCCTATGTAGCGCCGATCTTAGTCTACGGGATTAGAGTCTCTGACATTCTAGAGAAGGCTTCAATTTTGTACTACGTGCTAGTTAGTGGCGTCTCCTCTGCTAGTCTTGTGGTGAGAAGGAACTCGCGAGTTGAATGTACCCCTCTACACTAAAGTAGCCTGGAATGGACTGAAGGATTCTGTCGTATCCGTGAGGGATAATGACGCTAGTAAAGTATATGGCGTGCACTTTGAAGTCTAGCTCTGAGCGAAAGACAGTTTCAAGCTCGTATTCTTTAATGAGATGCGGTGTCGAGGGCTGCTGCGGATGTGCCGAGACATATCTTCTACATATACCTACCTGTGGATCAATGTGCCACCGAATACGACATGGAGAAGAGACTGCAGGGTAGAGAGCATCGGATTAACGGTCTACTCCTTCAAGTGTAGGATGACTATGTCTGCGTTGACTGTTACACTACAGGAAACGGCTGCACCTGCCACGTTTCCACCCACTTATCTACACAGTCAGTCTGCAATTCCGATTATCCTTGCTGATCGCAGTCTACACGTGGCCAGAATGGTGATGCTGAGCGAGTGGTATGCAATGTTACTCCAGTGTAGATGGTGACATCAGTCAATGAGAATGCGTCTTCTGAAACCAGCCGACCAGACTAGAGACGTTGCAGCAAATTGGCGTCAGACTAACGCTGCACTGGCACTGCGCTGACGCTCCACAGTTGGATTTGCCATGTTCTTGATTGGTGCTGATCTGCGGTTCTGGTCGTCGATTTTCTGCAGTCTCCTCCGTGCACTGGACAAGATTCGCTTACCACCATTGATCTAGCCGCGTCAGCTCTTCAGCACCGCTGCAGTTTTAATTGAGTTCCACTTCAGCCCTTGTCTCCGAACGCCATTTGTTGCCGCATCCGGAGTCCTGTTTCGTTGACTACGAGCACGGTGAGGCAGCCGTGGCTGCAGTCGAATGCGACAATCCGTCCACAGCCAGCAAGCCCTCGCGCACCAACGGATACCCCGACGGAGGACGTAGCCGCACTTCGAGTCTTCACCAAACAATCGCCAAGTGCCAACAGACTTCTTGTATAAAGGGTAATGCATCCCCTGGCTGGTCAGCCAAGACATGCACCGTAGTCAGAATTACCCGTCTGGTCAGTGTCCTGATTCCGCTGCCTCAAAATCACGCAGCATATATCTATTATCTGTGACAACGCTCGAGCTTCTCTACAAACCCCTTGCTGCGTCCAAGGCATTTTTCAAACGCGTGGCATTTTCCACGTGGTTACTCAAGTTACCACATGCAGTGCGCCCGTAGTGGATCAAGCACGCCCATGGGGAGAGATCCGGATGCGCGATGGGTGCAGTGGCTTGCTCTCACCAGACGCAACAACCATGCACCATTGTCCGGCGCAATGTCACCGTCTTCCTCGACCTCGCTACCCATGGCTGGCTCCAATCTCAACTACAGCAGCCGTGTTCACTCGCGTAGCAGCGCGACCAGCTATTTTGCTCTGCTGTCCGCGGCCAAGGACGGACACCAGCACCAGCGGGAGGATGATCGCAAGCAGCACTACTACAATGGCAGTGGCACACCCACCCGCCGGCACATGGACTCCTCGTGGGTTGCATGGCTCAATGAACACGGCCACCAGCGATGCCAGGGTGGACCTGTTGGGGACTTCACCCAGAGCGCAAACGGCACACGAAAGTACGGTTCCGACCAGTCGCGTTGCCCCTCCGAAACACCAGTGCAATTACAACCGCAAACCTGCCTCCCAGACAACATTGTCATGCCCGGCTCTTTTCTCGACACGTCCGCGTTCACAACTAATACTCCCCCCTCAATGATCTCCAGCGCGGCAACGGAGCTTCCCTCCCCGCTGGCGCCGCTCACAGATGCAGAGATAGACGTCCTGAGCCAGCAATTCCCGGACTTTGCGGACCGTTTCCCCGCGGGGTTTCCCGATGCAACGACCGCAATGGGCCCGTTTGATCCGGCCGAGCTAGATGCCGGCCTGCTGACCTGGTTAGACGAACAGCATGCGTTCGCGTTCAATCTGGGCGAGGATGCGCCCGTTAGTCCGAGCAAGCGGGGTTTGACTTTGGAGACGTATCCGCGCGAAATGTCCGCGGAAGGAATGAGACGGGAGGGGGGGATCAAGAAACAGAAGGTATATCATGAGACATATACCGAGCCGGGGAAAAGTGCTTAATTTCATGCTACTTGCTTTACTGTCCTATCTGTAACGGTTCTTGTTCACCGAGCTCTTGATGTGAAGTTTACGCGCTGGTTGGTTGATTGGTTGCTACATACTTGCTCACGATTAGATGTATAACGACTACGAGAAATGAGAATTGGCAGTTCTGTCGATATCTTCAAAGCCTTGTATAATTTCAGAATACATCATCGGGTGTACCTATTATTATTGCCTCTGCCTAAGGTACCGTCCTGCCCGCAAGTCAAGTCGCATTAGTTTCCGCCTCTCAGCCACGACTGATGTCAGCAGCCCCTACTGCTCTAGTCAGCTTGCCAGACTCTTAGACCTGCATCCTTCAGCTTTCAGCCCGATTGCCTGGATTTCGCTCGGCCTAGATCGTGTGATGCAAAAATTCCGAGACGGGGTCTAGCGGGTTCCCCCTTGCCGCCGCGGAGTTTTGCTGCGCGGCGAAGGTTATGTTTGGGAAGCCGATAGAGCCGGTTGCTCCGTAGATCTTTCCATTTGGCGGATTGTTCTGCCGCAATAGATCACGGAAGAAGAAAAGACAGTTTATATGATGAGTAGAATGTAGAAGACGAGCGTGGTTCATTCGGTCTGGGCGTCTATATACTTGTAGGATAGTAACATCTAGAATAAAAAGGAAAAAACTAAATAGCATCTAGCTGCCAAGAAAAGACTCAAGTATACTTACTCCCTGAGCGAAGAACAGAGACATCCAAAGGTTACGGAATCAATCATTAAACACCCCCATGCAGAACCCTCAAACTGGACGGACTCAAATGCACCGGCAGCGCAACGCGATGGTCCGAGACAACTGCATGGCCGGCCTGCCAGTAATGCAACACACGATACCGCACATCGTCCAGCGCCGCAGCCGCCGCGAGGAACGGTAGAAGCGCAGGCTGCGCATCGTCGCCGGTCGCGGCCGATATCTGCAAAAAATACGACGCCGCTGCGGATTCGCCCATGTGCCTCGCCGTGTTCGCTGTCGTTGCGACGCCCTCATGTAGGATGCTCAGCGACATCGTGCCACCTGCGACGCGCTGGAAATCATCCGCAATTGCAGCTGTGTACTCCATCGGATCCAGTCCCTCGAAGATAATGGGGGAATGCACCTTGGCTAGTTCCGCGACCCGCTCCAGGCGGAATTGGCCGATGGGCGTGCCCCTTGGGACCTTGATTCTGAGCCCGAACGGGTAAAGCGGCTGAAATTGGACTTGTTGGGCGAGCGCCGGGACGTCCGGGGTTTCGATGACGCGGTACATGGGGACATCGGCGCAGAGGAAGTAAAGGCCCAGCTCGTCTTGGCAGAGACGGTAGGGGATGGCCCCGTCCGTGGGTTTCCGGCTCAAGCTGAGCGAGACGCTGGCCGTGTCCAGGTAGGGTGTGTTGTGCCAGGGGGTGACGGGGAAACTGCTGTATCGCTTGTGCGGCAGCAGAGCGACGGAAAGCTTGCCCGTGTTGTCGCTGGCGTGGATAGAGAGTCGGACGTGCAAGGGGGAGGCCCTGGCGACGAGGGCGGAAAATGCCTTGCCGCGTTTTATCATGCTGCGGGCGACGGTGGAGCAGTGCTTCTTGATAGCGCTCTTGCTCATCTGTTTCTCCTTGAAGAAAAGGGCGAGATCGGACATGAGAAACCGAATGTAACCCCGATATGTCAGGGCCGCGTTGGGATCTTTGTTCAGTTCCTCGTCAAAGTCGTAGCCAGCGGGGTGATACGAGCGGAACAGATAGTCCTTCAGCTCGCCGATGCGGCTGGCGTATTCCTCCTCAGTGACGGGGACATTGTGCCGTCCCTCGATCAGGTCGAAAGGGTCTGAGAATCTAATATGCTTCAGCCCCAGCCTGTCCACGATGCGGTGCAGGCCCTCTGCGTATCGGAAGACCTCTTCGTCGGACACGCCAAGCAGGTCATTGTAACAGCACCCATCACTGACGATAGTAACATATCCACCAGGCGGGTAGATCTGCTGAATGCGCGCACCCATCGAGTTGAAATGCTCGAGGGACATGCGCTCGCCGACATCCGGGTCGGGGCCAAGCACTTTCTCGTCCCGGTTGGGGCTCTTGAACGGGTACGCGGGGACCACCATGTTGACGGGTTCCTGCTTGGAGACAAAATACCGCAGCGTGTCAAGCAGCTTGGGCTTGTACACACCCTCATACCGGTCGTCAGGTCCGCTGATGCGGTACGAGGCGATGATCTCCGCGATGCGTTCGACAAGAGCTTCATTTGCGGCCTTCCTTCTCGCCCTCGCCAGCGGATCGAGGGGAAGGCTCACGGGGAAGCTCACCCGGCGCGAGGTATCAAATTGCGGCAAGGGCTCAACGACCCGGGTTTCGATGCTGGGAACGATCGTGATGGTGTTGGACAACATTTTTGCTATGGATGATGGAGGCAACGAATGGTCAGGGCTACCAGTACACGAGCAATAGCAATTAGTAAAGTCTTATTTAATACAGCTGTGCTGGCGATGGGCTGGCGCCTGGCTCTGAAGTTTCTGCTTTCAGCTTGATCAATGCCGCTGCTCCCGCTCCTATGTACGTACAGCCCTCTGGGCTGAGACCCTCAAGTACCAACCACTGGATGTATTCTTCCCACGGTATCCGTGCTCCGCGGATGGGCCTTGCCCCTAAGCACCGCAGGACGTCTTTTGCTTCCTTCATGGATACTGCACCAATGGATATTACACGTGGAGTGGCTGTATTTACGGACCAGGCGCACTGGTAGTCAGACCTGGTCTCGGTGACGACTCATAGGAGCCAGAAGCGTTGCACCAACCTGCAAGCGCGGAAATTACGTTGATTACATTGCAACTGCCTGGATTAGCTAGATAACGGTCACTGTCGTCCGCGGTTTCCGTCCGCCATGGGTAAAGACTCGGTAGAAAAGCCCCTCCTCCACCGAGCCTAGGCGGTGTTTTCGCCTTCCTCAGCTTAAGACCGAGTTTGACTGGTTTTAGTTGGGAGTTCAGGGGCTGGACTCGATTTCTCAAGGTACATAAACTGTGATCGAGGCTAGGATCCAAAAAGGGCAGTATAAGAGCGGGTGAACAGCCTCGGGTACCGGAGCAGGAGTGTGATTAGAGGATGAGACCGAGTTAGATGGACTAGCTGCATTGAAGCGTATGGTAGATTCTGGATGGCAAGTGATACATCGTTTCTAAGGTAGACCTCACCCCCTTCTCTCTCTTCCTAAACGGGCCCCGCCCGTACAGAATGGTTATATTCACGATATATTAAATCAAGGAACAGCACGCTGACCACAAGTACCGCAAGAACTTATACGCATTGGGCTTGGAATGACCAAGAATTCAACCCAACTCGAGACAAGCAAAATTCTACAAGCTACACGTGAACTGAGACTAATGCTGCCAGGATTGTAACCTACATACATATCTTCTCATTTATCTGCACTCGGTTAATCTACTGCATAGGAGGGACAGCCTTCTTGTAAGCAGCCTGCACTTCAGGCAGTGCATCCAGCTTCTTAATGTAAGCGTTGATAGCCGGGTATTCCTCAAAGGACTTGAGTGCAGACCCAGCCAGCACCGAGATCTTCAACCATGGTAGGATGGCAAAGTCAGCGATGGTCAGACGGCCCAGCGCAACGAACCCGTTCTCCGCGGACGCGAGGTGCTTCTCCAACACGGACCGCAGGCGCTCAACCTCCGCTTGGTAGCGCGCAATCACAGAACCGTTGGGCTTCTCGCCGTGGGCACCCTCGTGGAAGGCGAGAAACCAGACTAGCTGGCCCTGGTAGGGGCCCAGACCGGACACCTGCCAGGCGAGCCACTTGTTGACGGTGGCGCGTTCTTCGGGAGTGCTGCCGGCGAGTTTGCCGCTGGTGTCATACTGGATTGGTCTGTAAGCTGGGTGTCAAAAGGTGGAGAGGGGTTTAATGGGTACCTTCTCAGCTAGGTATTGTAGGATAGCGGCACTCTCAAAGACAGTAAAGTCGTTGTTCTCATGGTCGATCAGGCCGGGAACTCGGCCGTTGGGGTTGACCTTGGAGGTGTACTCGGGATCCTTGACGGTGCCTTTGCCCTCGCCAAATCCGAGGGGAACACAGTCGTAGTCCAAACCGAGGTGCTCGAGGGCCATGGCCACCTTGACAGGGTTTGGGCCGGGGCCTGCAGGCATTCATTCAGAGAAGTCCTGGTCAACCGGGGCAGAAGGTCTTACCGTCGTGAGTGTAGAGGGTGAATGGAGCCATTTGAAATATAGACGAGGAGAAAGTGCGCTGTTGGACTCGTATGAAAGTAGAACGAGACTGTGATCGGAGTGCGTTTCTTAGGAGAGGAGACAAGCTCATCTATGTAGATGATTGCTGTTGTGGATGGTGCCGTTAATCAGGCCAAGATACCCTTCCAGTGGCTGTCTTTATACCTTGGAGGCGGATACTTGCAGGACCAGAAGCTATATCCAGAACTCCATATTGATAATCAACATGCAACGCACGGAGCAAGGGAGGCCTTCTTCCGAGCCCAAGGTAGCCGAAGGTGGTGCTACGTGGAGCGAGGCCGGAGCTATGGCCGCAGCCAATGATAACGGAATATCTGACGCTCAAGATGAGGCCAAAACAAGCTAAGAATTCTTAGCTGTTAAGATCGACTGAGAGCGGTTTGTCTCTGGAGATCATCAAGGCTCCGAGGACGAACCCGCAATAATCCGCCAGGGGACTTTTCGCGCCGAAACTCCGAAACTCCGAGGGGTGGTGGAAAGTCCGAAACTCCTAAATTCCATGAAAATTGAGGCCTAAAAATAGCATCTCCCTGGGGTTGGTTTTTTTTTTAGAGAAATATCATGAAAATCGGTCAGGTTGTGGTGATCCTTGTCAAAGAGTCATGTTCTGGTTGATGTAGGTGGATGATCACGGCGAGAAGACACATATTGGCTAAGGGATTTATCAGCCATCAAACCAATACGCCAAAACGGTGTCTAGAAGACCATTTGTACCATAGTAGAAATGATAGACTCATGCTGGTTGACAGAATTGTAAGCAGAGCATGTCCAGCGTCTTGAGATTAGTAGAGACTAGAGCTCTAATGAATAATACATATTGAGGGGGTCGTAAACTGAACGAGAGATTTCAAAAGGATATCAACAACTGCTACTTTTAAATCGACATACTATCTAGCTAGAAGAAGGATCGGCTGCTGTACAGAAATCTACCACTATACGACTCCTTACAAAGGGACTGATCCGTTATCCTCACATGTTGCGAGCCGTCGCTGCCTGACAGCCTAGATAGAGTTAGTATCAATCTCTGCAGAGGACCGTCCCACGTACCTGGCTGAGCGTCTCGAGCATCTTCACCGTAGTCTCAAAACCAACACATCCATCCGTGATGGAGACACCATACTTGAGCTTCTGCACCTCGTCCTCCGACTGTGGCGCAGCCTGCTTACCCTCGTTGATGTTACTCTCGATCATGACTCCGGTAATGGCAGGCTCCCCAGCAGCGATCTGTTCGGCAACTGCATCGATCACCTTGGGCTGGTTACGGTAGTCCTTTTGACTGTTGCCGTGCGACGCATCGATCATGATACTCGGTCGGAGATTCTTAGGGTAAGCCTTGATTGTGGACGCAACAGAAGCAGCGTCGAAGTTGGGGCCGCTGTCTCCTCCACGGTGGATAACGTGGAGATGAGGGTTCCCTTTAGTGTGGACGATGGCTGCAAGACCTTGTTCGGTGACACCTGCAGACAGTCAGCACCAGTAAATGAATCGCCGCGGACTTACTAGCGGACCTAAGAATGAGTGTGAAGACGAGGCACTCTTCATCGCATCGCATGCGATGTTGATATTACCCGAGGACCCATTCTTAAACCCGATGGGAAACGACAGGCCCGAGACTAGCTGCCGGTGGACCTGCGACTCCGTCGTGCGCGCCCCTACTGCACCCCAGGAGTACAGATCGGCCAGGAACTGTGGGGAGATGGTGTCGAGCACCTCGCAGGCCACAGGGAGACCGAGCGCAGTGATGTCGAGCAGCAATCTACGGGCGATCTGCAGCCAACGTGAGCACTGATCGTCGAGTGTCAGGGATGCACAGATTGCTAAGGTACCTTCAATCCCATGTTGACCTGGTTGGTGGAGTCAATGTTCGGATCGTAGAGAAAACCTTTCCAGCCCACTGTAGTCCGCGGTTTTTCAAGGTAGGCACGCATGATGATCAGAAGATCCTTGTCCCACCCGTGCTCCTGAATGGCAGCCTGCAGACGGACAGCGTAGTCGCGTGCCACGTCGGTATCATGGATGGAGCAGGGGCCCACGATGACCAGTAGCCGGTCGTCCCCGTTCCGCCGGATGATCTGCGCTGCTCCCTGCCGGGCTGACTCGATCGTGCGTCGAGAGGCCGGGGTGATGGGAAACTCGTGAATCAGAAGCGCAGGCGGAATGAGAGGCTCATAGGCTGCAACATTGCTGTCTTTGAGAGGGGACGAGAGATCATGCACAATGCTACCGGCGAGGAGATGAGGGCGAGTGTGTGGGGTTCTATCTTGTCAGTACACAACAACAAAAGGGTAGACGCGAAGCGACATACACTTCCGGTCCTCGGCTGATGACTCCGGGTGTGGCCAACATGTTGACAGTAATTCAAGTACGGAACATGAAGAAGTGTTATAATTGACCGTTGATTCAAGGCGGTTATGGTGCGAAGGAAACTTCCAGCGACGGCGGGTGTCTTCTGTTAGCTTTAAAGGAAGGAGAGAATTGTGCTCCATGGAACCCTTGGGGTTTCTTCTTAAATTACTGTGTACCACATGGGCTCTTGCACTGTGATATATTCAGCCGTAGCTAATAGTTGTTCAGCCATGGGCTTGAGTGCGTGTAAAACTGCAGAACTCGGAATCCAGGGACCATGAGCTCCGAATTCTATTGGACATCAGATTGAACGATCAATCATCCACTAGAGATTCTGTAAAGTCCTTGACTCCAACGGTAATCGTGATAGTAGAGCTGTGAGAAAAATGTATGTGCCAATAGGAGGCGTCCGCGGGCTGTCAGCAGGAAGATCCGCGTATATGCGGACCTTGTCCCTCCGCAGCGGACTCAGTCAGTCATAGCGGGAACGCCAGAGGAATGACAGCGGAGAATGGGGGAATGCGAGCCGTGGATATTGTTGATTGCTATAGTATGCAGAGACTCAATTGCTTGTTGAACGAATATAAAAGTCCTGTGGAATTGGTATGACCTCTCATCATCACACAGCAAACAACAATTCTCCAACATCTCGAGTTCAGTCATCTTGTTAATCAGTCAAGTTTAACCTCCTTAACTACCAAAAATGACTGCGATCAAGCCCACTCCTAAGCACACCTTCGCTGAGCGTGCTGCCGCCAACAATTTCAACGATGCACAGATCCTCAACTCCAACAACCCTGCAGGTGCAGACATCCCTGAAAAATCCGATGTTGTTGTCGCTGGTGGTGGTATCCACGGTCTCATCTACGCTATTCACGCTGCCAAGTACAAGCCCGGCAAGCTCAACATCTCCCTGATCGAGAAGGGCACCAAGCCAGGCTACAAGATCGGGGAGAGCACTCTTCCTCTCTTCTCGCTGTGGTGCAAGATGCACGGCTTGACTGCCGAGTACATGCTGCGTCTCTTCGGCCTCAAGGATGGACTCTGCTTCTATTTCCTCGATCGTGAAAACCAGGGCCACTACACCGACTTCTGCAGCAATGGTACCCCCGGTCTCTTCCTCAGCGGTTTCCAGATCGAGCGTCCCATCAGTGAGCTGCTCTTCACTCTGCTGGCCCAGCGCAATGGCGTCAACGTCTTCCACGGCCGCCAGGTCGACTTCAACGGCAGCACCATCCAGGGCGGATTCCAGAGCAACAAGATTGCCATCAACCCCGGAAAGTTCGACGGCAAGCCTGCCACAACCATCGATTCCTCCCTGCTCGTCGATGCCACTGGTCGCTTCCGCCAGTTGGCTTCCAAGAAAGCCTCCCTCCACCGTTTCGAAGGCTGGAACTACGACGCCTTCTGGGGCTACTTCACTGCCCCCAAGGACGAAAGCAACATTCCCTTCCGCTTCTACGAAGGTGACCACACCAACCATCTGTGCTTCCCCGAGGGCTGGGCCTGGGTCATCCGTCTCCCCTCCTGGGAGGGCAGCCCCATCCCCAACTTGATGGACATGATCTCGTACCTGCTCGACTGCGCCGAGGCTGGTGTCCCCGGCGACCAGATCCCCAGCTCCGAGGAGCTCGCCAAGATGTTTGACCTTAAGTTCCGGTGGGTTACCAGCATCGGGTTCGCCGTCCGCAACGATGTCAAGTACCCAGAGGACATGTCCGCGTACGGCACCCGCGAGGCCGAGCGCAAGTTCAACTACTTTGTTGAAAAGTACGACCTCATCAAGAAGTTCATGAGCAACTTCGAACTTGTTGAGGATCTCTATGGACCGGGAACGACGTGGTACATCCGCAAGTCTCTCACCTACCAGTCCCCCGTCGTCTCTGGCCCTGGCTGGCTTGCTGTCGGCGACGCCTGTGGCTTCACCAACCCGCTGCACTCCCCCGGTATCACTGCCGCCATGTCGACCTCGACCTATGCAGCCGAGCTGACGCACAAGGCGCTCGAGGAGGCCGAGCGTGCCGCGGACGCAGAAGCAGCCGAGCTCTCCATCCGCAAGACGCTCGCTCCCTACGACGACTTCGCTAAGCGCCTCATCCCCGCCCTGAACCAGATGAACAAGTTCAACTACGTCTGCTTCCGTGAACCCCGGCTGGGACCTCAGGTCTCCTGCCTGTGGCAGTTCTTTGCTGGCATCGGTATCCCAGGCTGGCAACTCATTCGCCAGGACTATAACCTCAATTTCGACACCTACGTGCCCCACTCGATCAACTGGGCCTGGGGGTCGATGGTGCCCGAGTACGATGCCGTCGCCCGCAAGGCGATCGAGCTCATCGCCCCAATCCCGCTGGAGGGGTGCGTCCCCGACGCGACCGTCCGCGAAGTGATCGAGTTCTCGAACTCGGTTAAGCGCGTCGCGGTCGACTCGAACCGGTTCAATTTCCGCTGGGACGGTCTCCTGCGCTACTATGATCTCTTCCTCAACTACGATGAGAAGAAGAACTGGAAGGACGTGTTCTCGCGGCAATGCAAGGAGTGCGGAGCCTGGCTTGTCTGTCGCCCTGACTGGCGCAAATGCTACTCCTGCGGCAAGGAGAGGACCGAGGAGGAGGCGGCCATCACCTGGAACCCGCCTCTGGCCGTCGACGAGGTCAAAGCGCTGGTGCGGGCATCAGACGCCAAACCTGCTTCCCGGGTGGCCAAGGAAGGGACCGCCGAGGAGCAGCTCAAGGACAGGACGGTGGTCGTTCCGCATGCGGTGGAGATTACTGTATAGGGATTGGGAGGTAGTTGGATATAGAGATCTTGCTTTTGCCAGCGCTTACGATTGCTTTCTTTCTGGTGTTCTTTTCTGCTGCTGTGGCTTTTCTCATAAATGATTCATATGCGACTGGATACATGTTTGCTCTTTCCTATGTACTGTCCTGCTTGCTGTGCTGAAAACTGTCCTAGAGCCCGTTGGAATAGTACTTAAAATCCCAACCTCAGATCAATCCTGAGATCCTTGATCTACATGCACTGCTGATGTAGACTCATCTTATACCGCGCCAACGGCGACGTCCCTTGCAGTGCCTCCAACAGTGTCAGTACCTTATTAACATGCCATTGCAACACTTTCACCTTCTCCCGGATCATCCGTCCACTCCATGAGCCACCCGCCGCCGTATACGGCCCTTGCCCCGACATGGTGGCACTCGTAGTCGCAAACTCCCCACCCCCTTCGACAAACGTAAAGAATTCCGTCGCAGAAATCCCCCTCGAACCCACCGCCCCATTCCCCTGACACTGCTTCCCATTACCTGGCCCTATCCCCATCCCATCCGCCCCCTGCGCAGCATGTAACAGAACCTGACCCACCAGCGCTGCCGACGACGCAGGTTGCAGCACCCGCCGTAGACTTCCCGTGCAGGGACGCTTCTCCTCGCTCGGGTCAAGAGACATCTGCGACTGCGACTGCGCCTGAACACCGGGCACGTCGCGGTTACCGATACTCCAGCACTGCGCGAGGACGAGGATGCAGGCGTCCATGCAGGCGTCCATGCATATCATGCGCAAGGTTCCTGAGGTGCTTGGCGCCTGCATGAGGTGGAAGACCTCGTGGCGGAAGAGCTTGAAGCGGATGAGGCCGAGCTCTAGGCTCAGGTGCATGTTTTGAATCAGGGGCGCGCGCGCCAGGAAGCGCCGGTGCTCGGTGTTGGGTTTGTCGGTGGCTAGGTCCCCGGTGATGGAGGTGGTATCGACCGGTCTACCGCCGGTATTGAAAGCGCCGCCATCTGGGACTGTGCTGCCGAGTAATTGGTAGAAAGAGAGTTTGTTGTCCAGGGCGTCGAGCTCGGTGCAGAGCTCTGCAGCCTGGGCGGGGGATACAGGACCAGGACGGACGATGCAGTCCTCTGCGCGGCGGGAGAGGTGGGCCAGGGCTAGTGCGTACTCCAAGTAATGTCTTGTCTGGCTGAGGCGATCCCAGTGCACCTGTTCTATGGCGGAGGGGTAGCTCCCGTCGTCTGGGAGGCCAGGGACCTTGGAAGGTGGGCTGCGGTGCATCTCTGGCCGGATGAAGTAGCTGCTGCTGTGGTAGATGCCGGGGGAGGTCCAATCCAGCAAGCAGATAAAAGACCAGAGTTGCCAGCGCCATTCCCGGTCGATAAGAGGGGTTCCCTCGTCGTAGGGGGAGTCGAGCGAGGCGTCGATGGCGGATGAGATGACGTCCAGGTGGAGTTTGAGGTACTCGGATGGGGCGGCAAATGATCGGGCGGCGAGCAGGAGGAGAATCCTGATGGAGACAACCTGCAGCTGGATATCTGTGGCTGCTGCGATGCGAGCTCCGCTTTGCTGGAGTAAGTCGTTGCTGGTCTCCAGTGGTGGCGCTGCTCGGCCTTCAGAAAGGACAGCTTTAGAGGTGGAAAGGAGTGGGTCTAGGTCCGAACGCGATATCAGTGTCCGCGAGCCTTTCCATAAATCGCGGACCAGGGCGTCAATGTCTGTATTGACGAGCCCCAGCTCCTGCGCTTTCCCTGGATCCAGGTCCACGGCCGCGAGACTGGCGCAGGCTAGGATCATGGAAACCTTGATGTCGAGATGTCCCAGCGAAGTTGAGGAACTAGAGAGGTCCAAACCCTGTCGTAGATGTTGAACCTCCTCGACATCGCAGACGAGTTGGTGCACATCGATAAAGCTAGTCAGCGACGCAGAGGCGGATATCTAAGCCATGGTATACAAGTCAGGCGGTTTCAGGATGTTGACGTAACAGTAAAGGCTCACGTAATGCGAAATCAGGCCCCAAAGCAATTGGCTTTCTGGCAGTAATGCGAGCAGCTGTGATGGTGTCCATTGTTTGTGATCAGGGATCCGACATGGCAAGTCTGTAAGTTGGTCAATATAAATGGGTAATTAGTCAGGCCAACGTACCCCAGCTGATGTAGCCTGCAGAACTGCTGCCCGACCTCAAGTGAGATGGAGGTCTGGAGTCCAGCGGAGTCAAGTCCAGACTCTCCGCAAGCTCCTTGCCATTACTCCTGATGTTCTCGACCAAGGCCGAGTTCGACGTTTTGAGCTCCTGGACCTCCTCAGTTAACTTGAGAATCAGTTTCGGTAGTTGCTCGAGGCTTTCTCGGTGGTTTCGTCTACACTATGTCAGACTTTCTGGGTGTACCCCTGTACGAAGGGACGCACTCTGGTCTTTGTCCCTCCTCCCAAGTACACAAATGGCCCTCTCCTCGCGCCTGGCAGGCACCACACGGGTCAAATCGATCGCATTTGAGCTTCCGCCGTCGGCATGAGTGGCAGCTGAAGATCTTCTTGTCTTTTCCTTTCTTTGGCGGGGGATTCGGCTGTGATTGGCCTGCTGGGGCAGGAGGGTTGGGTTTGCCCAAGGACTCTAACTCTGCGACAGGGTTCGGAGAGGAGGTCTGAACTGTCATGTCGAGATAGATGTTGTGTGGGTGTCCTTTAGAGATCGAGAGCCTAGCAGAGAAAAGACAAAACAGCTAAGGGTAGTTATCCTGTAAAAATGGGAATAAGCTGAGCCCGACGAAGCAATTTATGCGTAGTCACGCTGCTAGTAGCACCATCTGACAGGACGCACCTCATTCCTCTTATCTCGAATACGAGTCACAACTCAACGCGCTGTAGCCGAAGGCGAAACCCGGATCTCCTCTACAAGGCCAAGCCTGTGGAAAAAACATGGCTGACAGGGTTCTTTATAGATGCCCTGCTGATCCCGGGATCCATCAGTTTCTTTGCACGCTCACTCATTGAGAAGAATATTCCAGTAGTAATAAGCCACCTGACCTGAATTCCAGCACCTTAGAGCCGATGCGTAATATTACAGGGGCTGTGTGATTTGGTGCTATTCAGCACTGTTATTTTGGGAGGAATGCAGGCTACGGGAAATTGCAATTTTTGGCCCCAAGAAAGACTTCGCCAGCGTGCAGCCTATTTGGCAGAGTAGCTTCGCCTCGTCTTATGGTCTTGCTGAGTATGGGCGAATGGGATGCTCTGCAACATGTTGGTGAGAATGTCAGCCTCCAGCCGCACTGACAGGCCCACCCGACTTGCTCACTGCATGGCCAGGTTGGTCGCGTAAGAATTGGGAACAGATTGCACAATGCACGGGACACTATGGATAACCGAATTAAATACAAGGTGGTGGAAGAATGTGGTTCTTCTCTGTGACAAAGGAACTGTCACAGGCTTCAGCGCAGGACTAATCCTCGGAGGTTATTGGATGGCGTGCAGTTGTGGCACTGGACTAGTGCTGATCCTGGGAGAATAAAACACGCCCTTATCATTTCCATGTTTCGTGGTTTCCTCATTCCTCGTTCGTGTGGCATCTGGCAAACGGCTTCGTCCGCAATATCTGCAACCCTGAATACGAGGTCTCTATCATCTGCACAATTTAGCGACCACGAAGTAGCTTTATCGAGTAAAAAGTCGATTGATTCTAGATTGCATCCTTGGCTAGGGAATTGTCGTAATCGCGTCACAGTCCGTGCGAGAGAATTGACGGACACTAAGTCCTTAGCCGTATGGATAAAGGGTCGACCCCCTCTGAAATCGCATCCACAGACCTAAGAAGTCTTATTCTCCCTTGGCAAGAGAGATAACCTAGCCAAGACTCTAACTAGTGGGTAGGATTGACTGCGAGCTGCATTGGTGCTACAAACACAGTTACCGTGGCCACGTGTACTCGGACTTATAGCCTGGGGACTTGGAAGAGGATGGATGTCTCTTAAAAGGCATTGATTGAGGAACACCCTGGTTGAGGTAGACTGGCGTGGAAGAAAATGTGGCCGAGAACGAATGACACCACTCTAATAGAATTCATTTAGGTGGCCGATCAGCATACGCTACTTGGCATTATGGGCTTCGCTCGCTTAGCGGTCCCCTCTGATTGACCCTTCCACTTTTTATCCCTGCCTCGAATGTACTTTGTACGCTAGAATAGGAAGTTGCCCTACAGGATAATGAGTATCTGACAGCTAGTTAAGAGGAGGACTCGACTCTGTGTCTCAGATGATGGTGGGGTAGATTAGCGACGTCCGTTCTCTACCGGTCCAACTTTCAACTCCGTCGCAGACACATATCTGTTCATTTGCTACAGTGGCATGACAAAAGTTTGAATCCTGTGTATTTACCGCTAGCCTGATTAGGGAATCCCTGCTATACTGCTGCAGATTTGAATCTTCAGATACCTCACTGATTCACATCATGGCCCCTTGCAAAGAAAAATTACTGTAGATGTGATTATGCATCTATCGGCTCTGTATTATTGAATATATTCATTCTAGGATCCATAGAAAACATCCCAGTATCCCTCTTGGGACTATTACTGGTCGCGAGAATCTATCCGGATTCCTAATCAGGCTAGCGGTAAATACACTGGATTCAAACTTTTGTCATGCCACTGTACGAACGCCAGAACGACTCTGTCACTGAAACAGAACCCACCCATCTTCAGCTTACGGCCCACGGCCAAATTAGCCGTAGCTCATATGAGCGGATACTACTATACACTCTGGAACACCGCATGAGAAACAAGGAAACGGATCCTTCTCGGTCCATCGGGTGCATAAACACCCCGGTGCTTGAAGATTCCAACCTCCTGCCGCACTGAACCTTCTGCAAGGCTCAGGAGGTGGCGCCTAATCAATCAGCCAACTCTCTTCAGCAATGTGTCGTCTCTGCACGATTCATGAGGATCATTCATCCCTAGAGGGGGGGTGTTATCCACCAATCAGCTCTGCGGGGCAGACAGCTGGCTCAGCCAACACTAGCCTGTCCAATCATTTTGCATGACTCATTGTTGTAAGCGAAGAGCAAAGTGGACGGACTCGCGTTCCCTTCCTCACAATCCAGGTGCACAAAGAGAGCTCTGTCTTGGCTCATGGTGCAATTACTCCAGCGCTATCTTCGGGGGGAACGGGTATTGACCGTCTTGCCGAACTACACGCCGTTGATAGTATTTCCTAAGTCGATCACCCGACTATCATTATCCCCAGCAGATGTCTTGAACAGAAGCCACTTCCTACGGAGATCAGGCAGATGCTTGTGTCTGCTGCACGTGCATATCCGACTTTTCCTTTCGTCTCTCATAAACGGAGACCGACTACGCCGGGTATACCTGCGCCAGTGGCGAGCCTCACGTACCTAAGTGATTTGTTCTCATTGGGATCGGCGATTTTATACTCAAGCATGAAACATGAACTGAGGTGATGTCGACTTTGGACATTATTTCAGGATATTAGTCTTCTAGAATTGTGCACACATGGTCCTCCTCTGCCAAGGCGCAGAAATCATCTCATACCGGAAACTCTCAGAAAGTCAGGCTTCAGTTTGACGAACAAACATGACCCTACCAGATTCGAACGTGAATCAGCTCCGAAATTGGCGGCATAGATCGCTGAAAATCCCACACGACGCGAAGATCCTAGCCTCCTGGGGACACCAAAAGAGCAGAAGCTGGCCAATATACTGAGATTATATAGTCCTTGAAGGACAGGATATAGCATCCAGATAGGTTTCCTTTGCCCCAGCTAGGGTTGCAATGAATGGTTGGTAATGTTAGCACACACCCTTTACACTCCGGGTGGAAGAAGGTTATCGTGGGTATCCTCCGATTGCCCTGCTCCCCTGAGACGGCTCAGTTTTCCGCGTCGGCCAATGCTTGCTGGTATTGAACATGGATATGCATCCTGGCCAGGAGACCGAAGCAATATCCCGGCCAGATTGCTGGCTGCAGTTATTACATCTGAAGGCATGGGTGCCACCTTGCAGTCATGGTTGTAGCAATGATAGCTCCGGCGTATGCCCATGGCATGTCATGGATGTGTCATACGCTGTGCTTTGGCATATGAATGTCCTCATTATATATACAATTGCTGATGTGTCAAGTTGATATGTGGGCTGCAATGCAATCTTAGCCTCTGATAGCTGCTCCTATGAGCTCATCTAAGCTGATCTACTACTGCTTCCTGATTTGGTCTTCCGAAATCTAGCTCACATTCACCAATGAATGAATCCCAGTCTCCAAAAGATGAGAAGATATCTGAACTCCCCATGGTAGCAAGCTATACCATGATGGCGGCCCGAGTGGTTCCATATCGGACAATTGCACCGGAGGTGGTATTCATACCACGTCAGCAAGGGACCTGTGGTGCAATTGGCCAAAATGTTTGATCATCACTTGCGTACGGGGAGTCGTGATCGACCCTTGGCTGCTCGCGTTGCATTCTAGGCATGGTACGAAGGGACCAGACAGGTCCCAGTAAGAAAGAGGAACCCGCTTCAAAAACCTCCCATTCTGTTAATTCAAAGTATTACGGCACCTTTCAAAATCCTCTCTTCCAGCTTTGTACACCTGCTCGGGATCATTCCCTTCGCATCAAGAAGGCAGAAGGAACTGATGCAAGCACATACCTACATATAGTCCAAGGCAGATGGAGAACAAAATCAAGCATAGACAACAGAATCATCACTTCACTCGGTTACATCGTCTATAGCAATCAATCAATCAAAATTCTATTGGCCTGATGTAGCCTATCTATTGAAGCGATTATCTATGCAGGCGCTTCACCGATGAAGCCGGAATCTAGTATCCGAACGCCTGAAAAGCGCATAATCTGAAATGCAGAAAAGACATAAGAAACTGGCGTATAGCCACATAGAAATCAGGGATCACAACTAAAACGACCTGCCACTAGGCTGTACATCTCCCCTGCCCCATCCTGCGCGTCAAACACCTATCCCAGAACCCGGTCGATCATCCTTGTGTGGCGACGGAGATGGCGCCTAACCTTGCTGCATCAACCTTAGCATTTAGTTGTCCATGATATGATTGTCAGCAAGGCTAGTAGTCCCTACTGTCAAGATCATAACACATCCCTGCAATAGGATACTATAAAAATGCATTTGTATCTTAAATTTAGGGTTCCACAAATATCAGTAGACCCAGTCTAGATGAGTGGTATGATTATCCAGGAATCTCTGAAAAGCTTTCCATGACGTTTACCCTTAGGCGAACCCTTGACAAGCAAACATAAAATTGACATCATACTGAGCCAAAACTGATGTCTAGACTTTATTAAAGTTATTTAGCGTGTTATTAATATGTATATCCTTCCGAGGATTGCGCTCAGGCAATAGGATTGCTGTCTCGCGCGCCCGTGTCATCTTCATCTTCCCATAACATTTATATATCACACATGAATTTTTTCAGCGCTACGATCGATCCCCGCGCTTATACCGAGAAAAGGGCAGGTGAAGAGAACGATAAAAGCGAGCCCAACGACCAACGCCTATTTGTCGATCCAGATCGACATACTTCGTACCTGTGCATTGAGTCTTTGGATAAGCAGTATTGCATGGT
The DNA here is from genome assembly GCA_014250555.1 of Aspergillus oerlinghausenensis. Taxonomy (NCBI): domain Eukaryota; kingdom Fungi; phylum Ascomycota; class Eurotiomycetes; order Eurotiales; family Aspergillaceae; genus Aspergillus; species Aspergillus oerlinghausenensis. The sequence continues at coordinate 75,883 of JAAKEQ010000059.1, forward strand.
ATATTTTTTGGCCCTTAGGTTCGTATTGAATTGATTGCAGTTGTTACTATTCCTATCACTTTCTAAAAATAATGCAAAATCAGCAGGGTATTGAATTCTTAATCATGTCTTCAAATTCGCTTGCGGAAATGAATTTGCGCTCAAGCTACCGCAGTGCGCGTCAGGCAGGTTTTATGAGTTGGTTTGATAAATTCTTCAGTGCTGTGGTGGCTGTTGGCACCTTAGGAGCTGGTTTCACTTTCAGTGTGATATTCTCAAACTTAGAAAACCTCAAAAACACTGTTGACACAAACACTGTACGTCACTTCCTTATTATTTCTTGGTTATTGTTTATTTTAGCAGTCGCAATAGCTTCTGTGTCCGCTGCACTAGTTCACTTTATGGATGTGTTTAATTACCCCTTTGGAAAGATGGCAGAGCTTTTAAGCTCTCTCAGTTCTTTGGTGTTGCAATTGCTTATAGTTGCGGCATTCCTCATGTCGGCAAGAGCGGTAAAAATGTACGATGAGGACAGCGGAATGGCTTCTGTGGTCATCATTAGTATCATTGGCTGTCTTTTGATAGTGATTTGGATTGCTAGAGGTTGTCAGGAATTGTCCCATATGGCTTAATTCGAAATCAGACTTTACATCATTTGTCAATATAAGAGACGCCACAAAATGACTGGCAGCCATTACATGCCCGATGTAGGTAGTAGGAATATTGCCGCTAAATGACTGAAGCAATATTAATCGTGCCTCGAAGCCTACACGTCCGCGCGAATCGAGGTATTTAAATCGGAGACTATGAAGAATAGCGTTGCCGCCGCCGGTTTAATGTCTTATAACCCCGATCGAGTGATCTCGAAGCTTAATATTTGCTTTCGAACCCCTACACCCCCGTCGAGCCGAGGAAGCGAGTGGGAGCTAAAAACGCCTTTAAACTACGTCTAATTACAAAACAAGCTTCCTCAATTAAAACTTTACTGACAGCGCTCAAAAAGTCCACCGAGCCTGCTTAACCCAGCGATAAATCAGGTTTTAAAAGCCTACTAAGTCACAATGCAATCGACAGCTTACTTGAGAAGAAGGTAAGCGAATTACGCACTAATAATGAGAAGTAGAAGCGAAAAAGGACTCGGTCTACACGGCAAATACTTTTTGAAGAAGGCCTCTCAATTTTAGAGGCCTCTACATTAACAATGTAGCCGGAGCAAGCAATTGTAGCACTAATACTACGCTGGGCAAGACCGCCTCCGGCACCTTTACAGCCACGTACGAGGGCCTTGCCGAAGTGTGGAGCATATAGAAATAAAGGTCATAAAAGAAATGCATGTCCAGATAGACCTCGCTTTTAGCTTATAATTACATTTTAATTATTTACATGGAGGGCGGGTAGCGGCTCGGTAGTGGTGGCGGCTCGGTAGTGAATTACGTTAACGCAGTTCTATCGCGACTAACGATATTCAGATATCACCTACGTGAGCCTTAAGGTAGAGAGCTACCAATCCATCTAGTTGCTGCAATGCTCGGCCATATGATTTTAGCAGCAAATCGTCCGCAGCTCACTACTCTACGCGAAGGTCCATTTAACGTAATTCCCGAGTCAGCCGCCACCCCCCCAACATTCGAATTCGACGCGTTCAAATTCGAAGCTATCCAAACTGACCAAAATAATATTATTTCATTGGATCTAGCTAGTATTACGTGTAAGGCATCTAACTCTTGTATGCCCTATATAAAGTAATTTGAACACCTTGGTGTGGTAAGGTCATCATATATGCGAATATCATTGGCCAGGTCACGGCCATGGCGTGGGTGTTGGGTGTGAGGCGTATTACAGCGAGCAGTTAGACAAGGCTGGGGTGTTGGCGTAGTTCATGGGGGCCAGCCCAGTGATCGCAGCCACCAGCGCGTTAGGCATGTGGGTGGATATCCCCAATATCCGCAGCATCATCCATATCGGAACCCCCTGGACGTTGTTAGATTACGCCCAGGAGAGCGGCCGGGCTGGGCGGGATGGACAGCACAGTGAGGCGATCATTATCCAGCCAGCCAGGTGGGATGCCCTGGCACCATGGATGGAGGGGGTGGCATCTGAGGACTAGGAGCAGGTTGCTGAGTATAAAGGGCTGGTGGAAGGGGAACAGAGGTATTCAGAAGAATAACAAAAGTAGTTTAACAGATCTTGGCACTGGGGTATAGAAAATAATTGAAGAGTATAAGACCCGGGCGCCATTTTGTAATCAAGTGTATAACCTCTGCTGTCCAGAGCTCTCTTTGCAGATGCTAAGTCTACATTATTGCATACATGATGGTCCCAAAGCTTTCTACTGTTGTCTTGGTTTGCGTTATGTTCAGGTACTCTAACACTACCTTATTTACTAGATGAAACTCACATTAAGTATAGGTAAAGGAGCAGATGAGTTTAAGTCAACTACATACTTCATCTCTATGAGGCCCAGGTTGACCACCTGCCCTGAGAACTGGCCCCTATCTACCTCCAGATCCTGTCTATCGCTATCGACTTCTCCCAATATTCCAGAAAGGTCTTTAAATTTAAGTAGGAAATATCATAAGACTCCTAGCACCACAGCAGCAAGCTGCTCGGAATCTACTAAGCCATAGATTACACCCTACTAAACAACTACGAATTCAACAACACCAACACCACCTTCGGTATCAATGGGTTATGGTTCGTAATTGCACCGAAAACAGACCTTCCTCTTTCTATTTCTCTATTTATTGTTCATAGAAGTTCATAAGAGACGCAGTAGATCAGGTCTATGAGGTGATGGAAAGCATTAAGCTGGTTATTATTACACTGCCATAGATATTTATAGAGAAACAGCTACATAGCATGTAGAGTTATGTATTTAGGGTAATTTTCAGGCCATATACAGAACAGTCTGCTAAGTCTACGATATCTTCTGGTTAAATGCCTGGAGAACACTTACCACTACCATAGAAGCCAGCAAGTACTTTAGGTAAAATAGATACAACAAACATTTAAACATAGTCATCTTAAATAATAACATATAACAGCTCATAGTAATTTCTTAAAGTCTTAAAAGCTTTTTCAGCTACAAACATCAGAAGGCTGCGTATTTGCAGCCAGAGTTGACTTAGACGCTAGGGAAGATGACTCAGACATTAGGGAAGATGACTTGGACGCTATGGAAGACTTGTTGTCGGCAGTTGTTTGAGCGGCCGCTGCACCTATTGTAGATGGCCATGCACCAGTGGTTGCAAAGGTAGAAGCACTGGCACCTGGAGTGCTAGGCTTTGGAGGTCCATAGGACTCTGTTGTGGATGAAGATAATTTATTACTAATAGTAACAGACAGGACATTTAGTCATAAAATACTAGATTTCAGGTTAAAGAAGAACAGAGAATTTCCATCACAGACATAACTAGAAGTTACCATAGGGCAGGCAAAATAAGCTATTACATCTATGTTAGATATCACAGGAAAGATCTGTATTATGCCAGCATTAGTGCTAAGCCCTTAGGTCTTCTTGTAAGAAGTGCACAGACTCTAAAGTGGGTCATAGGGGGTCTTATATAGGGTGAATAGGACATTGGTTAGAGCAGTGAAGACAATAATAGCACCTCTAGAAACATCCTAAAGGATGTTGGGTGTAAATTCTAGCTGCCCATCAGTCTTATAGGATACATCCACCAGATACTACAGGGCTCTAGAGACAGAAGAGGGGGTAGATAAAGGTGCATCTAGCAGTCTTAAGCAATACATAAATTATTAGCAGGACCTTGACTCAGAGTATGCCCTTACGTACCACATTATTAAACTTATAAATAGAAAGAAAAGGCTGATGAGGAAGGCTATTTTCTATCAACAAGAGTTTGAGACCCAGTTATATAATTAAACATTAAAAGGAGCTATCAGAGCTTTATATCAAAAAAGAGCAGCTATATACTTCAGACCAAAGGGCTATAAATTATTTGAGACACTGGCTGCATACATATATAAGCTGATTAATTAAGTCATAGCCTAATATTCTCTGGCAAGGCCTACCACCAGTGGTACGCAGGACTTAAAATCCAGAGTAATATAGTACATGGATGCTCAAGGTAAGAAGACATCTCGACTATAGAACATCCAATGCAGCCTAGGCTTGTTTTAAATCAGCTAAAACATAGTTCATTAACTGCGATTACTGTAGGTGTGAACTCAGCGCCTTAACTACCCTAAAAGTCACCCATATATTACTATGCTCATCACTAGTAGCTAATAGAATAATTAGCTAGCTAAAGCTATAAGCCCTATATATCTATATCCTTATACAGTACTAGTGGGTTGGAACCAAGCACTACTTACATAAAGATGATATAATATAGCCTTTAGAAGGAACTAATTCCTAAAACCATTCAGCAACTGCACTTTACAAAAGCCCATGCTAATGACCATATAAGGACCAATGCTTTATAGTGCTATTACCAACGGTAGTAAACATTTCCCCACTCTTTCATCAGCTAGCACAGCTTGGTTTAATAGGTTAGCATGGGCATTAGGCCTTGTACCTGAAGGTACCAGATTACAGCAGGAGCGAGGCCTTCCTCTTGGTAAATTCTCGGATTGTATACGATAATACGAGCATTGACATTCTTCATTCACACGGCCCTATAAGGATGTGGTCATGAAACCAATATGAGTAGCCCAGCCCCCATTAGAGAGCCAGACAAACCGTTTTCATTTATTGCATTCAAATGTCAAGGGTCATTCAGATAGTCCTTCTATGCTCCATCGGATGGACTGCTCGTAGACAAATAGCGTACCAGGTTCTCTGGGTGCCGAACTACTATATCTTAAGCCAGTGTACGGCCGTAGACCACCCCCACCCAGTCTCTGAACCTTCTCCATAGTATTCGCCATATACGCTTGGCTGAGATTGTCCAATTCCTCGGCGCTGTGACCATACCAATATGGCTTTTCCCATCTTGGTATATAGGAGACCTGTTGTTTTAACTTCGAGACATGACCTACAAGGCGGTGCAAGTCTGGAGGACAGCACAGTCTTTACCATTCTACGATCTCACCATTTGCGGTAACATCGCATTCGATGATACACGCAGATTAGCCTGTATCATGTCAATGACACTCCAGCTTTCAAACGCCACAAAGATGACCTTCGCATCATAGAGCCCGATATCTCAAACGTCATTTTCAGAGAAGGCTCCCTTCTTCTAATCTCTGCGGTGCTGTTAAGTAATGCCTCCGTTGCAGCCTGCGGTGTTGGACTTAGACGTGCGAGTATAGTACTTCAATACATGGACATTTTTCGGGGTAATCAGGTGTATCACTCGAACTCTTTCAATCATGTGAGATTCAACTGCTTGGTATATCCGCTCAGACCAGTCCACGCCTAGATTCTTGGTTCCCCCCGCAACAGCGACATTATGGACGATCTTGGGCACCGCCCCTCTTGGCCTCTGCCGGCCCTTCCACCCTCACTGGCTATTCTGGTCTCGGCGCCAAGTACGCCGAGGTCCGCTTATGCTGATCCTCCCACTTCCAGATTATGTCTCTGTGATAGCACGGACATTGGGATAACAGGCATCCCGAATGGCCAGAAGCCCACTCTGGGACATTAAAAACCAATTCCCTTGGCATCACGCCACCCTCCCGCCATGGTTCTACCGACCAAAGCCGCTTCGGCGTTACATCCATGAGGGCCATGGAATTAATCGTCGTCATTGTACCGCTGCAGCCCTGCTCCTTTTGCCTTGGCACTCCCTGGCCCGCATGAGGAGCCGCCTAATCACCACGCCAGAGATGTTGGTAGTCAGCCATCTACGCCATCCGACTCTTTGTTCTGGCCCCGCTGATCTTGGCTGGGACGCATGCGGTCAGCGGAGGTGTCTAGTAAACACTAGAGACTGAGTCAGAGGTAATGAAGCCGCACATCGAGCACGAGGTTGGGCTAGCCTGAGGGGCCGTTTCTCGGCCAGATGGATGGTCTAAAGCGATCGGATCCATAAAAGGCGACTTCGACTTCCCCCGTCTCTTCCCCAGATCTCTCCCCAATTCTCCGCATTTTTCTTCGTTGGCCTATATTCTGCAAAGCATATCCACTTCGTCCTGGATTTCTACCGCCTGTCTGCCACCATGGGGGAGAAGAGTTCCGACCCAGAGGCTCCAAGTCTCTCCCACCATGAGTCTTCTATATCTGTTGAGAAGCAAGGAGGAGATGCAGCTACTGCTCGAGAGTGGGCTCAGGATGTGAACAAAAGCACCACGACCAACACTAAACTCAAGAATCCTCTTGCCGGGTTGACTCGAGAACAGCTCCTGAATGACGTCGAGGCTTTCGCGAAGGAGAAAGATCTCGAGCATATCCGCGACGATCTGCGAAAAGGAGCTCTTGTCGCACAGAACCCGAGAGAGTTCGAGCAGATGGACGAGCTGACGGAGAGTGAGAAAGAACTGCTTCGAAGGGAGAAGACGCATCGATGGAGTCAGCCGTTTATGATGTATTTCATGACCAGTAAGTCTTCTCGCTATCCTCCTGCTGGATTTGGATTTAACCCAGCCTGTCAGTCCTCTGTGCTGGATCTGCTATCGTGCAGGGAATGGATCAGACTGCTGTCAACGGTGCACAAGAGTACGCACTCTAGCATTACTCATCTGAGCTATGCTAAGCAGAGCAGGTTCTACTTTGCTGAATTTAATGTCACCGACACTTGGATGCAAGGCCTCCTCAACGGCGCTCCCTACCTCTGCTCGGCCGTCATCGGATGCTGGACCACTGCGCCCCTGAATCGCTGGTTTGGTCGCCGCGGATGCATCTTCATCTCCTGCTTTATCTCCTTTGCCGCGTCATTCTGGATGGCGGCCGCGCATACCTGGTGGAATTTGTTGCTCGGCCGATTCCTCCTCGGTTTTGCCGTGGGCGCCAAATCCACAACCACCCCTGTGTATGGTGCCGAGTGCTCGCCGTCTAATATCCGCGGTGCTTTGGTCATGATGTGGCAGATGTGGACGGCATTTGGTATTATGCTGGGATATATTGCCTCTGTTGCGTTTATGGATGTGACGCATCCCACAATCCCGGGCTTCAACTGGCGATTGATGCTAGGGTCGACCGCGATTCCGTAAGTAGTCCCTTGCATTGCTTGTACCCATGTGTTAACGGCCCTGAATCAGTCCCTTCTTTGTCTGCATCCAGGTCTACTTTTGTCCCGAGTCGCCGAGGTGGTACATGATGCGCAACCGCTACCACGACGCGTACAAGGCGCTTTGCAAATTCCGCCCGTCTACGTTCCAAGCCGCGAGAGACCTGTACTATATTCATGCTGCTTTAAAGGTGGAGGAGAAGCTCCGCGAGGGCAAGCATTTGTTCCGCGAGATGTTCACCGTCCCGCGCAACCGACGTGCGGCGCAGTCGTCCTTCTTCGTTATGTTCATGCAGCAGGCAAGTCAACCTCTTCACATCCTATAATCAAGCGTTAACTGTCATAGTTCTGCGGTGTCAATGCCATCATGTACTATTCCTCGTCGATGTTTCGGGAAGCCGGTTTTGACACCCGTATGGCACTCATCACTTCTCTCGGATGCGGCATCACCAACTGGATCTTTGCCCTGCCAGCCGTATACACGATTGACACCTTTGGACGACGGAATCTGCTGCTGACCACATTCCCCCTGATGTGTATATTCCTCCTTTTCACCGGCTTCTCCTTCTACATCCCCGATCAAACGTCTCGAACAGCCTGCGTCGCGACTGGCATATACCTCTTCATGATCGTATACTCGCCCGGTGAAGGCCCGGTACCATTCACCTACTCTGCAGAAGCTTTCGTGAGTCTTCCCTTCAATCACTATCATCGCGGTCTACTGATAATGCCAGCCCCTCTACATTCGAGACATCGGCATGTCCTTCGCAACAGCCACAACGTGGGGTTTCAACTTCATCGTCTCGCTGACCTGGCCGTCGCTCAATAAATCATTCACGCCCACCGGTGCCTTTGGCTGGTACGCGGCGTGGAACTTCTTCGGCTGGATCTTTTGTTATTTCTGTCTGCCGGAGACCAAGGCGCTCTCGCTGGAGGAGCTGGATCAGGTCTTTTCCGTTCCGACGACGAAGCACATCAATCACTATCGGGCGATGTTGCCATGGTATGTCAGGAAGTATCTGCTTCGGAGAGATGTGCCGCCACAGAAGCAGCTCTACGATTATTATTAGGGATGGAGTATGTGGATTGTGGATGCGGAGGTATATTCCTCGACAATTGTGCTGTTGGCCTGGCTCCTGTTCCAGCCGTATTAGTTCCAGTGTTCGTGTCAGTTGTTCAATACTCGATAACTGTTCTATAGCCACGTTGTAGCGATAATGCCATGCTATTTTTTACAATTGATGCAGTTGTCCCTATTTCCCAATGAGGATGCGCACATGGCAATGTACGATCAACAGCGGAGATAATTCTCATTGGCTGCCGAGTGACCAATCAAGGCCCACTTTGACTAGAAATTTCTTTTCAGCGAATCAGATACTTATATTTTCCTCTCAAAACCCATAACACCACAGCCTCTGATTGGCCAACCATTTCAAGAATGGATCAGATTATCCTGATTGGGACCTGCTCGGTCTCGGCATTAGGTAACATATACCAATATCAACGGCTGTCGAGAGGAATGGAGCACACGAACTGGGCCCCAGACTGAGCGTGTTGCCGTTGAGTCATCATGATGCTGTCGCAGTTTTGTTTCGCCGTTGCAAGTCCGGAGCTCGCAGCTTGACCCTGTCAGTATCAAGTGCTGGTGACACAGTGTATCTGTGACGACGGAGAACATCCCGGCCTCGACACCAGTATCGTGATTGCATTGTATGAGTGAGATTGTAGGGTTTCTACGGTGAAAAATCTGCCTTTTCCAGCTCCACTCGTTTCGGGGAGCCGCTCGACCAGACCTCAACCGTCTCTGTCGTCACTCGTCAGAGTCGCAATCATGGGTTCCATGCACGAGGCAGGATCCCGCCCTGCTGCGGATGCTGACATGGACACGGATCGTGTACATCCCGAGGCTGTTTCCAATAGCGAGCGTGACTTTGAGAAGCAGGATTCGAAACCAGAGTATCGGGATGCATTTGGGGACGAGGAGTATGCCGAGGTGAAGTACAAGACCTTAAGTTGGTGGTGAGTTGTTGTCCGAATTTTGACATAGATACCTGGACTGTTGCTCACCTGCGCAGGCAATGTGGTTTCCGTGAGTATGCCACCGCGATTTCAAAGGACGTAGCTGATCGAGAGCAGTCATGGTTGCCGAGACAGTATCGCTGGGTATTCTCTCCCTGCCAGCGGTGGTAGCCGCCTTAGGCCTTGTCCCGTGAGTCTATCCATCCCCCTCCGCCGACAATTCTAACGAACGTAGAGCCATCATTCTCCTTGTAGCGCTTGGTCTGATGTCCACCTACACTGGATACACGATAGGGCAGTTCAAATGGGCTTATCCACATATCCATTCAATGGGTGATGCCGGCGAGGTCATCATGGGTAGATTTGGCCGGGAGCTCTTCGGAACAGGCCAATTACTCCTCGTGGTCTTCATCATGGCTAGCCATATCCTCACTTTTACCGTCGCCATGAACTCAATCACCGATCATGGGACATGCTCGATCGTCTTTGGAGTGGTCGGTTTGGTCATTTCGTTCGTGCTGTGTCTGCCGCGGACGCTGGCCAAGGTCTCGTTTCTATCAGTTGCTTGTGCGTGTGTCTCCGACGATGTAGAATGCCACTGACACCTTGCAGCCTTCATCAGCGTCTTTTCAGCGGTTCTGATCGTCATGATTGCCGTTGGTGTCCAACGTCCATGGCACGGCAGTGTCAATGCTACTGTGGATACCAGTTTATACAAGGCTTTTCTTGCAGTCTGCAATATCGTCTTTTCATTCTGTAGGCTCTTCCTCCACTTCATCTCATTCATGGATCGCACTGACAGAACAGCCGGCCACGTCGCCTTCTTCGGCTTCATGGCCGAACTGAGAAATCCCCGCGACTACCCCAAGTCGCTCTTCCTGCTGCAAGGCATCGACACATGCTTGTACATCGTCGCCGCGGTAGTGATCTACTGCTATGCCGGCGACGACGTGACCTCACCGGCGCTAGGCTCGGCCTCGACTATCGTGAAGAAGGTGGCGTACGGAATCGCCTTGCCGACTGTAAGTCTTTTGTACTCATCCCAGGATCCATCTGACGAGGCGTAGATCATCATCGGAGGCGTGGTGAACGGCCACGTCGCATGCAAGTACATCTACGTGCGGATGTGGCGCCACAGCGACCGCATGCATAAACGCGATCTTGTTGCGACCGGTTCATGGGTGTTGATTGGGCTGGCGACTTGGATCGTGGCTTGGATTATTGCCGAGGCTATCCCGGTGTTCAACAATCTGTTGAGTCTGGTGGTATGTTTCCTTGCTGGTTCGTCCTGGATCAAGCTGATGATTATGTTATGCAGGCGTCACTTTTTGCAAGCTGGTTTACCTGTAAGTTTTTATTCTTTTCGCCTCATCTGTGTTGATGCCTGGCTGACGATTGCAGACGGCTTCAGCGCTCTTTTCTGGCTGTATCTCAATAAGGGCCGGTTCTTCTCGACTCCGATGAAGACTGCGCTTACTATTCTCAACGTTGTCATCATGGGGATCGCATGCTGCATTGTAAGTTCTTGCTGGACATTCTAGGATACAATTGCTGATTATCTTCACAGTGTGGTCTGGGACTTTATGTGTCAGGCAAGGCCCTGCACGACGATCCCAGCAGTGCCAGTTTCTCGTGTGCGAATAATGCCTAACGGCTGTATATAGATTTCAGATGCCACCTCCAGGGTGGCACATGTACAGTGGAGATAGTGTATCATAATCCCTCATGTTCGAGGCTTGGTTCGACGCGATTCCCTACAGGACCTACGATGCCTACGGTGCCAGCAGGACCAATGGCGCTGGACTGAGGTGCTACACTCTGTGTTTACCCTTCCATCGTAGACTGTATCCGGCGCTTGACCTGCTCCAGTGACCTCCGCCATAGCACCGGCGTCCGCTAATCGGTCTCCGTCTCCTGCCTCTTGTACCCCTTGCTCGCCTCTGGCCGCCAGCTCCCGCACCCCAGAGGTAACCTTGCGCTCCAGCGCGAAGTACTCATGGTTATGTGCGCCATGATATGGGAAAATGTTCTCATCGCACCGTCGGCGACTGCTTTCAAGCAACCGGGGACACCCGACCAGCTCGCGGAACATTTGCTTGCGCTTGCGCTCCTCGCCGCGACCGCGACCCGCGATCCATTGGATGAGTCTATTCCGCAGTCGGCGTCCTGTATTATTCGATCACGCGGGATTCCGTGCGGCGGATCTGATCCTTCACGTAGATGTTGTCAGGGAAGCGGCAGTTCGATTCGCAGAGGGACATTGTCACGGGCGAATCGAATGGGAAAAATTGTGCGCGGGGCTTTTGGATGTCAGAGGGGCTGTTGAGGAGGCTTGAGTCCGATGGGGAGCTGCGTCGAGGTTATCGGGGTGTGCATTTTGGCTGGTTCATGCTGTAATCCGGTGTTGATCGAGATGGATTCCAGGAGGCTCAAGTTGGTGATGCTTGTGCCTGCTTGGCGGGGAATAGTCGTCACGTGGGCTGGCCTTGCCGAATGCCGTTATTTCCAGGCTACTAACAACCCAAGCACGTGGCTTTGACGTTCCAACCGTCAACTCGATGCTGGACTGAGAGAGTGGATCTTCGAGAATTTTGATGTCGAATCAATGCCACAGTCGTAGAGATGCTTTTCCTTCGGACTCGACCAGGTAGTGTGCGAAGACTTGGCCAAGAGCTGTACAATGGCACACAGATTATGCTTGTTGTTGTACATTCGAAGGTGGACAATATATATAGGCAGCAATACCCTTCTTTGTTGCTGAAAGGAGGGAAATAAGCCTTTGTCTTCTGACAAGCCGAACCTCCGATCCAATGAAGTACCACATCCCATCGAATGAGTAAAGTACGCTTTTACCCCGAGACTTCCTGACTGGACGAAATGCAAGAAGATGTAGAAAATACTTGACACCCTTGCATCAGCAAAATGATTATTGACTGTTTTGCTTGAAGAGGCAATAAGAGGTTGCATATTTCATCAGTCGTCAGTGTGCCCGAGTGGTTAAGGGGAGTGATTAGAAATCACTTGGCTTCGGCCGCATAGGTTCGAGTCCTATCGCTGACGTTTTTTTTATACATCCTATAGCAAAACTACGCGATCGTTGCAACCCGAAGGAGATTTTATTTTCGCTACTTGGTTGCTGTAAAGCTGCCGTGAAATGCATTGCTAACAACCCTATTGATGTACTGATCACACTTTCCTAGTCTCCGGCTGTAGATTCGTCGAATCTCGCAGGCGTACACGGGACTTTAAAGATATATGCAAGCAATACAACATCCTCATTGCCATCCCTCGCCCGTTCGTCATCATTCTTGCTTTCCCGAAGTCCACTATGGCCGAGTAGTCCCTCAAGGCAAGTGAACAGGCGATGCCTTCCACGTCTTTTCCGTCATTGTCCTCCAACATTACACTCTGGTTGCGGCATGGTTGTGCAACGGGCAGAGAAGCTTACTCCGCGGTCGCTGCGAGATCTACTGCCGAATTCAGGACATACGAGGCTATTCAAAGATCCTTCTCTATCTTGTCGTCAATCGCTGTGTTCGGGGAATTTTGTCAAGCTTATAGTACGTTCTCCCTTAGCTGTAGGTTCTCTCAATCCTGAGATATACTGGACGACGAATACTTGAAAATGTATTTCATGACCATGTAAGGAACAGGCAACCCTTGGAGATTGCGAGTCGAACCATACTGCTAATACACCTGCGAAAGCCATTCCCGAACCTCATCGCCAAACTCTCTTTCGTCATGCTTGTCCCATCTTCTCCTTCTGGCTGCACGGCCAATATACTGATTCTCCTGCGGATCCTTGGCAGCCAGTCTTCTGGCGACTTCATTGGCCTCAAACAGAGTGACCAATCTACGCTTCGCATCGGGTCCTCTCAAAGTCTCTGCCTTGCTGCGGCAGAAGTCGTAGATCCTCCGTTTCATCGTTGGGGCTTCATCACCCTCCTCGACAAAGGATTCGGGCCGACGATCCACAAGGCTCTCTCCATACTGATTGCTGCTGTACGTGAACCTGTATCGCCGCTCCCATCCGGGAGGATTGGATGTAACTTCAATGACCCAGGCGGCCTCGGCGAGTTCAGTAGGCGTCAAGCCAGAAGCGTTCTCGCGATGGAGGAGATCCGGACGGCGTTCGAGCAAGATCTCCAGCGTTTGAAGGAGCTGGCACCGCACGGCATCGTGCATGACGCTGTTGCCAGCCCCGTCCAGCAGTTCAAGATGCTTCTGCCCGGTACTTTGGGCAAACTCCAAGATTATTCGAAGAGTTTTCATTTGGTTATCGCCTTCATAGTTGCTTCCATTGCCATAGACGGAGTAGGTATTCGTGGTGTTCAAGGCCCGCATCATCCACATTGCCAAGGGTGTCAGAGAGCCGGGCCCGTGTGACGAACGCTCGACGAGCAGGGAGGAAACCAACGACGGATCAACCAGTCCGAGCATCTTCTGGAAGTCATCCAGCTTCTCGACCGAGGGGGAGCTGACACCGCAGAACAGATGGTGGAGGATGTTGCAGCCCTTCCTATCGCGCACGGTCTGGTCGGCCCCGGCCTTGATGAGGATTTTGGCATAAGTAGGACGAACAAGCGAGAATGCAATCATCAAGGGGGTATATCCATCAACGGACTTGACCTCCAGACAGTGAGGGACGTGCTGAACCAAGTACTTGACCAGTTGTTCTGACTCGGCTGTTGGCTTTGCGAAGAGGGCACAGTGGAGGACAAGATCGCCTGCTGGCAGTTAGTATCATATGTAACGTCGATTGACATACCATGAAGGGAACCTACGTCGGAGATTCAACCAGTTTGTAATGGAACGCTCGACACCCAACTTTCCCATGGCGAGCCTCTTGATGCGCTTATCATGCTTGTGACACTCGGTAAACTCCATATAGTATCGACCAGGCGCAGTTCCCAAGAACCACTCCACTGCTTCGAGGTTACCTTCACGCGCAGCAACTAGAAGGGGAGGTTTCTCATCCTCAGGCTGTGCGGGGAGGATGCCGCGACCGGCAGCCGCCCAGTCCGCTCGCTTCTTCCCGTGGATGGACAGTCCTTGGTAGTATTTGGGCTTCTCCTTGATTTCCACTCCGCTCTGCTCCGCCAGCTTATCCAATTGTATGCCAGCCCCCGTACGTTTGATGAGTTCTGCCAGGCAGCGGACTCGTCCCAGCTGCATCGCCACAGTAAGATCCCACTGTCTAACCGTAAAGATGGTCTGCTCAGAACTTCCAGACTTCGCAGACAGCTCCCGGCCGAGATCCAGAAGGAAGATCAGTAGCCTAACATCATCCTTACAGATTGCGTACTGCACAAGATTGCAAGGCTTTCGCTCATCCGGCAGGTTTGTCTCTATGAAATCTTCAGCCGAACAGCCGTCCTTCAGGAGGGAAAGAGGCGAGGTCCTGCTTTCGACCTGCGTCTTGACCTCACCAATGTTGTCGATAGTGAATTCTTCATCGAGGATCTGCCTCTCGATATCGAGACCGTCACTGTTGTCGTCGCCCTCGTCGCCCTCGTCGCTGGAATAACCCTCGTCATTATTGGTTGTTGCTCGCAACCTATACCGCACATTTTCTTGCTCGTCCTGAGGCTTGTACTGCACTTGTGCAATGGCCAGAATCGCCTTCGCCACGTCCAAATGTCCACGTAGGACGGCGATGTTGAACGGGTGGAAGTTTCTCTGGTCCTTCGTAGCAATCTCCAGCGGCGGTCTCTGCTTGTCTGGACCCCATGTCCCAAGGGTGAGTGATTTGATGGTCTCAAGGTCACCACACCACGCTGCCTCAAACCTACCCACAGTCAGCATGAGCGAGGTGCAGCACACGGAAGGAACCGAAGGAGCACCTACAATTGGATATAACCTTCCCTGGTGATGTCGTTGAGATCCGGCCTCCTGAAGTCAAAGGTCACACTGAACGGATCAGATTTCGTGACGCAGGCTCCGTAATAATTCCTGTCATTTTCAGAAGACGTTTCAATGTCCGGAAACAGCTGCTTGAACTCCCTGGCGCCCCTGGCAAGTAATTCCTCCTCGAGCTTCTCAAACTCGTCGAGAGCCTGTTGAACGGCCGCCTTCTTCTCCTCGACACCCTTGCGGTTCGCTGCACACTTCACGTTGTCGTCATAGCGCTTCTGCTCTGATTCAACACTGGAGTGTGCACTGCGGAGAGCGGCTTTGGCCGTCCACAGCTGGTATGTGTCTTCTTTGAACGGCGAGAGATAGTAGCTGTCCTCATGCTCCAAGGGTCTGGGCGGCTCCCCGGGGTGAGTCTCGGGCTTGTACGCACGCAGAGCCTTCAGCTTTTCCCGCACACAATCCAGCAGTGATCTGCCGTGTCGGTACGCCCTAGCGTGAACCTCATGCTGTATCTGGTACCCTTCCTTAGTCAGTGTATTGGGATCTGCGCCTCGGGCCAGAAGCTTCAGGGCCACGGATGGCTGATCTTTGAGGACACTCAATATAATAGGCTGGGTCACATTAGCATCAAATCTTCTCTTCACTTGCTCGGAGGAGTCGTTCCGTATTCCATCGATGTGCACCTGTGCTGACTTGATGAATTCGTCAAAGGCAATGGTCGGGCTCGCTCCTGCGTCAAGCAACTTCAAGGCTCCAATGACATTCCCCGATTTGATCGCCGTTTTCAGCGCAGTCTCGGCATTGGGGCTGAATTGCCAACCACTAGTAGCAATGTAGTTGATTGTCCGTTCGACTGCCGGACGGTCATGCTGCAGGTACGAGTCCAGCAACTCAGTGTATTTCGGAAGCGCCGCAATGTGAGCCACGGCAGTCTTCTGATCAAGATCTGCCTGTGCCGGCGAGGCACCCAGTTGTAGCAGCTTCGTCGACATCGCCTTCGCCTGCTCTATTGGCAGTTGGAGAGCCAAGACCAGGGTGAGGATGGCAGCTCGCGGGCTGTTGTTGTACTCGTGCAACAATTTGACCGGCAGAAGCACATCCGCGCCGAAAGAGGATACCAGTTCCTCAACAGCAGCGACGTGCCCGTTCAAAATCGCGAGATGCAGCGGGGAGGCGTGACTGTCCCAAGCGATCACATTGATGTCGTAGACGTCAGGGTCCTGGTCGCTTGAGTCATCAGGCCCCGAGTCCTGTGCGCTATTTGCATCCTTTTGGACTTTGACAAAAGAACCGGTGGCAAACGACTGAGCATCTGCCTCGCTCTCAGCGGAAGGATGCCTGATGAGCTCCGCATCTTCCTCGCCATCGCTGGCCTCTTTATCGGATGAGACTCCCTTGCGCGACTGCTCTTTGCGAGCTTCTTCCTCCTCATTCTCCTCGCTCTTCGTCAGCAAGATCCTGATGATCTCGGCGTGACCTCGAGCCGCAGCGAGATGTAAGGCCGTTCGCCCGTCGGCCAGTCGAGCGACCAAACGAGCTCCGTGGTCAACAAGACACTGAACGATTTCGGGCGTGGAGGTCATGACCGCCAGATGCAGCGGAGTGCGACCGGTAAAATCGCGACGGTTCACATCAAAGTCGGGCGAGAGCCACTGCTTCACGCCTTCCACGTCGTTGTCGACGATCGCTTGACACAAGCCTGCTGTGTTTCCGACGTATGCCATTTCTGTACACGTTAGCATTCGGACACCATAAAATCAGGGAACACTGACCAGTCCAATCGGTTTCGGTGATAGGGTTGAAACTGCCAATCTCCTGGCGACCGGGGTTGTCCTGGAGAAATTTGATTCTGCCGGAGACGTAAATTTTGCTCTCCTCCTCGGCCAATTCCTTCTCTTCCGGAGTGATGGGAACAGGACAAAAGCCACAGCAATCCTCGATCACATCTTCAAAGTTGCCGAAGAAAGCCGGATGCCGATGCAGGTTGACCTCGCGGTCTTTGGGTTTGTTCCATTCCGCATTGAGCAGCAAATCCTTAGTGTAGAGCAGTTTCTCAATCTTTCGAGCGTGGAATCTTTCGCCATAAGGAATGGTCTGATGTGATCAGTATATGGCTTGCCGTCAAACAAGGCATTTTACTCACAAACGTATGGTAGTCGGACACATCCTCCTCATCGACCCATTCAGGCACCTCGTCGTCCCAGTCATTCTTGATGTTTCCTCGCAGCTGCTTCGAGATTCGCATAGGGACCGGTCGGCCTCGCTCTCGACGCCGCTTGTCGATGTACGCATCCCGATCAGAAGGCTTCGGGAGCTTCTCCAACACCAAGAGCCGGGCAAGGCCGAGCGTCCGGGTGAAGCTGCGCTCAAAAATCGTCTGTGTAAAAGTCAGTGTCACTCGTAATGTTCGGTCACACGGCATACCGGATCAATCTTGGCGCGGTCCAACAGTGGCCAGAACACTTCGAATCCTCGGCGAGCGTATTTGGAAAGACGATTCTCGTACGACGGCGACCGTCTGGACAGATCCACATGGTTGATTTGGGTGACAAACGCACCGACGGCACGTGGTGCCAGATACACCTGGGAACCATCATAAGCTGCGCACGAGCAGTCGACATCAAACCCGGTCAAGATCTCGGCGATGGACTTGTAGATTCGAAGGACGATCTGAACATGGCGTGTGGGGTACTGCGACACGATCGTGATGGCATTCTTTGTGCGAATGGTGGAAGTCTCGGCCAGGATCGAGTCCTTGATGCGGGTTTCGATCTGCTTGATCTTCTCAATGGCCTGTTCCTCCGTCAACCCATACAAAAACAGATCGACATCCGAGGCAGGAGCAAATTTCTGATGGTAGTATTCGCGCAGGCCGCGTTTCGAGTCGCGGTACTCCACCGGAACGGGCAATAAAGAGGTGGTCACTGCACTTCCCGCTGCAACCACATTGCTCCAGTCGAGATCACTGAGTGCGCTCTCAGAGAACAGGTTGAAGTTCGTCTGGAACTGTTTGAAGGAGGATACCACGGCTGGGGACCCATCCGCTTTTCGATCCTCATCTTTTAGTGGCATCAAATACTTGGCCTTGAGCTCCTCCGGCTCTGAAGCCAGATCACGTGCGCGAATCCGAAGATCTGCTGAGCCACTGGCATCGAACAGCGGCACCACATTGAGGAGGTTGTTTGCGACCGCGGGGTGGGATGGTTGTTGGGCGTAGATCTTGCGAAGGACTGCATCGTACTCGTTGTAAGGCCGTACAAGATCCGGGATTGACTCTTGAGGACGAGAGTTGACGTAGCCGATGAAGGTAGAGTGCTTCGTGGGGACGGCGGGGAGGGTGTAACAGTCGGCCATGTTTGCTTGGTAGAGAGGATCGTTTGCAATGGTTGGATGCAGAGAACTTGGTTGTGAATATAATGCTCAGTGAGAATAAGGAGTGATGAAGACGACTGAAGCACGCATTTTTAAGTTCTTGCAATCTTCAATTTGTGGATCCTGATGAACACGAGCTGTGGAGAGCGCCAGGCAGCTTCCCGTTGTGGCGTCCTTGATGCCTTGGATATTTCCGGAAAAGGAAACCGGTTCTCAGGCAGCAGGCGGGCGCCTGGGGAACATCCATCTGATTGGCCAAGACCCGCCGTGGGCCCCCTCCAATCACCCAGAGCCAACCATATTTCATGCCTGAGTCTACCTACCTTCTTCTAGAGAAGACATCCCCTTCAAACAGTACGATCTCATACAATGATGTAGTTCGAACAGAGCATGCTATGGCCTAGAGCTGAGAGGTATATATGCATCATTTTCCTGATGTATTCCAAGAACAAAAGCTGCAAAGTCCGTGGTGTGATCTGCCTTCACTTCCGCAGATGATCTCGAGGTCCGAATAACAAAAGTGTCGCGGATATTGTCGTCGTGGGCTGGCAGAGTCTAAATCCACAGCCATATCATTGAATCCATTAGATGACCAAGCCAGAACTTCCAGCCGAATGAGATGGACAGCCAAAGAAACCTTTACTTTCGGTAAGACTCCAGAGCATCTCCATAACGTTGGATTGTAAGGCAAGGAAGTCTGTGCAAGAGACCAAGCCAGACTCTGATGACGTATAGAAATACTTGATTGCTGCGCAAGGGATCTCTCTGTCGAGGCGCAGATCAACCACCTTCCCTACAACATTACTGAGTCTTTGCGGTGTGTCTGCCCAAAGCAAGAACAAAAACGGACACAATCATGCCGGATGCGAACATGGATGCGAGTCCGAAGACGGTAGAACTCTAGTGCGCTTCGTACCATCTACCAGTTAAAGCTTTTCAGCCCAACGAAATGACCGATGCGCAAGCAACAGCCGATGACTGTTGGCCACTACGAGACCTTCGCTTATGGTTATTGTTGGTCTTTCTCCATCGGCACTTCGACGGTGCCTTCAATTTTCTCTATCGAATAGACTGGACCCTCAAACAGATCCTCGAGAAACAACAATGCAGACTGCATGCCCGTCTGGGCCAGATATCAGCTTAACAGACCCCATTGGGATATTGAGACATGCCTCGAGACCGTCGAACATTCGAACTGATGTTTGCGCTGGAAGTAACGACAGGTTTTACGGGCCAATTGACGATTGGAGCGATCGGCTTTAGAGATCCGCAAATGAATGCAGAAAGGGCACAGCCCGAGTGACGGAAGGCCAGGAAACCGTGGTGACCATTCCTTGATTAGTATGTCCCTCTCTCTTTCGATACTGGTATAATTGCGACGTATTTGGTGCCGGACTTGGCCTACTCAATTGGCGATTCCAACCGTCTCTGCGCCAAGCCTGCCGAGTCCGCGCTGAGGGTAACACACACTGTCTCTCGAACAGTCTCCAACGCCCACGGTCGTGGCAAGCACTCTCAATGGCCGAAGTGCATGTCAGGCCACATTGCTTCTATCTACCTGACGATGTTGACTGTCACTTCAGGTCCCACGAATACAGGTTTCCTGAGTCTGGGCGACAACGGTCCTTGGGAAGTAACAAGTGCGGACGGCGAACACTCTCCACATGCCGAAGCAACAGCAAGTCTTGCGTTCTGAGTTGATAAAAGTCGTATAAATCTTACCAGTTCAACACTTTGGACTCGCTAGTTTTGCTTCTGATGTGGCTGTATACTTTTGTAATACTTGTGATTGCGCTCCACGAACCACATGCGTCATGTCGCATGCAATGGAATCCACCCTAGCGAGATGCAACGGGAAAGCCAGTGCCATAATTCTCCGCGCTCACTACTAAGACTCAGTAAGGCCCCAAGGACAGATGTTGGAGAAGTGGGGTTTTTCTGTTCGCGCTTCTCCCCCCGAGAATCAGAATCGGCGCCTTCTGATTAGTGGGGGTGGGGCCAGAAGGTCCCAGGGCGGTAGGGCCTTCAATTAGCAGCTGTAATCACCATAGGCCACAGACCAAAAAAAAACCATGATCCTTCGGCCTCAGTTGAAGTAGTCCTGTAGAGCCAACAACTCTATCGAAGATGTATAGCTTTTTCCTTATCTATCTAGTATTCCTAAGCACCGTCTGGCCACTGCATTACTAGCTCATAACTCTGCCGACTCGCCTAAGAAGTTTCATTGATTTACACTGTGAAGGTGGATAGTTCTAGGTACTTTTACACTATATCCCATGATTGGTCTACGGTGCTTGTTGATGTTGCCCTGCCCTGTTCAGATGATCCCTGTTGAGCGGCGATCAATGAACACAGTGCTTAAGGGATTTGAACAAAGTTCGTTGCCGCCGGGCTTCCAGCGCAGGTAATAATCTTCCACATTGATTGATTGTTGCATCGCGTTCAGAAGCGAAGCAGGAATACTTCATGGACAAGGTTGCCTTCGGGCCCTCTCAGAATCGGCCTAGAATGGAAATTGGACAGGAACCAGAGCCCTTACGAAAGCTCGGTGCCAAGGATCGAGTGTCAGAAGTACCGCATGGATCGAGCATTAGTCATAGACGATCATACAATTGTCATGAAGCTTGTGAGCTACTCCACTTTTCTAGAGACACGATTGTTGTTATACATAAGCTTGATATCAGTTGAAGCTGTGCCGCAATCTCCTTAAGACAACACTAATGCACGGACGTATTTTTCTCGCTTAGTGGGGGCGACGGTGCCACTGGTAAGATGCTAATAGGGGATATGCATTGAGGCCATGCATTTTCTGTATTGGTACCCTTTTCTGTTGTGCGGTTTGGGGAAAGGAGCCAGTGGCTAGTCCACTGTGGGGTTGGCCCGTGGCTGTATACCAACAATCAGCCTATAGTATAGCCCCTTGGTTGATGCAGCATATTCTTTCTTCGGAGGACGCTTGGCATGTTGGAATGACCTAAATGTTCTCATGTACCTTACTGTTGTTGCGAGTTTGCCTAGGTACCCAGCCTTCAATGACTCGTAGACCTGCGACTGTGGTCCTGTCTGAGAGCTCCCACCATGGATGATTGAAATCGAGTCTATATAAGATGACTACAGACCCGACATACTGGAGGTTAGATGAGAACACAAATCCCTTTTCCAAAACACTAGTTCTACCTCTCAAGTAACCAAAGCTGCACGCCGTCATCATGAAAGCTTTTACCCTTATGTCTTTTGGACTTGCCCTCTCTGCTTCTCTGGGAGTATTAGCTAGCCCAGCGAGCCATGGGTCTCCTACATCCAATGACTTGGATGTCAGAAACGAAAACAATCCCCAGATTAAGTACAAAGGAGTAAGTCTCTAAGGGGGAAGGGAGCAGAATGGGTTCGAGTTTTTGAAGAGCAGCATCTGTTCATCCTTGAGAGGCCCTTTAATTTAAGCTAGTCGATCCTTGTCGGTTACCAGCGAGGTTGTGTTCTCCTTTAGCGGTGGTGGTGGTGGTGGTGGCTGAGTCTTCGAAAAGCCGCCATGTTGCTGAGGCGAACTGTCTCATATATCAGACTTGGAGCTTACTACTGGCGAAAAAGCTGCAGTCGGAGGCACAGGGAATTGCACAAGCGAACGTCAACGTTGAACATTCCAAGGGAATTAAAACGTCCTATGAAGGCGCGAGTCATCCATGGACTCATCCTGGGATCCGACTCATTACGTCAGGAGTTGCACGCCATACGGTCATTAGGCCGGAGGCCAGAGGGCTCACGGCACACGGACCCCGACAAGGACCCCCTGACTTCCCCGCTGGAGCGCCTGGAGCGTCGGCTCCGGACCAGCTCGGCATCTCCCCAACTAATATCGAAACGATTGAACCGTTCGTGGCGGCCACCCAAAACCGTGATTGCGGACACCCGGGAGAAGGCCCTAGAGGAGCACCGCAAGGTGCTCACCGGGCCCGCGGCCCAAGCACAGTCATCGCCTACACAGATGGGAGCGGAACTGACACAGGGGTGGGCGCGGCCGTAGTATCCCCCCTAGGGAATCAGGCGTGCCGGCTCGGATTATTAGACTCACATACTATATACGCGGCAGAGCTCTATGGCGTGCAGATGGCTCTACATCTAGCTGCGCGCGCGGAGAGCCCTGTCACCCGATTCTAACAGTGGTGCTCTACGCCACGCTACGTCGTCGGCTCCGGGCCTTGATAAGGGAACGCTGGCGCCAACTATGGGCTGACCACGACCACGGCGCGTCCCTTCGAAGGGTCCTTGCGGCTCCGAGCCGCGCGGTGCTCCAGCTCCATGTAGGCCTACGGCGAGCAGCGAGCTCGGTGGTGATCCAGATGCAGACTGGTAAGATCGCTCTAGCCAGCTATCTTGGCTCCTTCGGGGCGCTACCAATGACGGATTGCGCCTGCGGCCTTGGTCACCAGGACGTTCGTTACACACTAATCACCTGCCCGACCTACGCGGGGCTCCGGCTCCGCACTGTCTGGCGGCACTCACGGGAGACTAACTACGCTTGCCTGCTTTGCGAGCCAGAGTTAGTACAGCAGGCTGCCCGCTTTATGATTGCTATAAGGCTCCTAGGCCAGTTCCGGGGCTTACCAGACACATTCCAGGTTAGCCACAGGGGTGGCGACCCCTAACCTGCGCACCATGGCTCGCTTGCAGGGCTTATTTGACGAGGGAGAACACTAGGCTGAGCGCCCTTGGGGGCGTTCAGATCATCTAGACGCGGAGATAGGGGCAGCGGGCATTATACTAGGCGTATCTATGGGGGCATAGGGACAATTAGACCTGCTGTGGATCTAGTGTATGTAAGATAGTAGCGGCCTACCCAGCCGCCGGCAGGGACCTGCCGCCACTCGGCCGATAGGGCTGACAGATGCGTGAATGAAATTAATAATAATAATAATAATAATAATAATCAGACGCCTCTAGACGCGAAGGGCACTTGATTGATTGATTGATTGATTGATTTATTCCTTACTCCGTTTCGGCGCCGGGCTGGGCCATGCCGGAGGCTCCTAGTGAGCAGCGACTATCTAACCAATGGCCGTCTTTGCAGACTGGCGCCATTGGCATACATATATATGTTTCTCAGGCACCTAGGCTAGGCCGAACCCTCATATCTGCCCTCATATCTGCCCCCGTTTTGGCCCCGGCCGAAATCGCTAAGCTCTGCTGCGTTGACCCTCGTAGATCCATCCATCTTGGCCGGGGCCAAAATCAGTGAGTGCTGGCTACCTCGCTTCCCTATAGATGCCCCCATGCCTGCGGCCTGCCTAGGTGCCTAGACATGTCCACTCTCCCTAGATAGCCGTCTACCCATTTGGAAGTCGCAGATTCCCAAGCCTGCGAGGGTGTCGGGGGCGCCCCCACCGAGCGGGGCTGCTCCGGGCTTAGGGAAGTCAAAGCAGGTCCCGATTCCGCGGTATACGCTGGTCGGGGCCGCGGGCGGTGACGCCGTACCGGTGGGAGTGACTAAAATGTGTGATAATATGAGATTGCGGTTTGTCAGCCATCGTGTAAAGGCTTGGCTACAGCCTAGCCACTTAATTATGCAGCTACCCCTTGTTTCCTAATTATTTCAACCTCCTGTTTTCATACCTTAAGCTGCTTTTAAATTATTACTGAATGCATCGAAAGCAAACAACCTGTTTTCATATCTTAAGCTGCTTTTGAATCATTGCCAAATGCATCTAGGATAGACAGCGAAGATAAATAGTATCCATCTTTGTCTGATATTGGGGAAGACAAGGATTAGTTTTGTTATCATCTGATCTACTACTTTCTACCAATATCTTCCTATAATGTCGTTACCAGTTCTTATCTAGTCAACAGGCCATCTACCCTGTTACGTGGATCCTTACACATCGCCTGCTGGGGCTGTCATAGGCTGGGCGCTGCTGGGGGCGCTCAGCTTGAGCCATGCCGGCTCAGTGGCCTCTACCAGATACGTCAGCCGGCCAGTGCTCAGCATGAGCTGCGCGGTCCGCCGAATGTACTGCTTCTCCGTCAAGGCCTCTGTTAGGTTTCGGGGGGTCCCTTCCGCGCCGGCCCATGCTGCCTGCCAAAGGTCGTCATATTGGGTGCAGCCGAAGAGCACATGGTGAATTGTTTCGGGGGCCCTCCCGCACAGGCAAAGGGGGTCATTGGTTTGGTTGATAGTTGAGAGATAGTGATTTAGCCTAATCTTCCCAGTGCGCATCTGCGCCAGAACACTGCGTTCCACGGGGCTGAGATTGTCATAGATTGTGATTGAATGCTTTGTAACCTCAGGGAGGAGGTCCCGGAGGTGCCTGCCATGCTCGGACTACCGCCAGGCCTCCTCCCATTATTCTTTGGTGTGCTGCTTAATCCAGGCATCCAGGGGCCCACGTGTAGGGTGGTCTGGGAGCATGACTGGCGGCAAGGGCCCGCACTGCCCGTCAGGGAGGCCCTGTCACCATCCAGCCACCTCCTTTGCCTTCTGGTCTGCGAGCTCATTGCCTGCGACTCCTTGGTGCGCCGCTAGCCAGTGAAATAAGATATCAAGCACAGGATCCAGCCGATTAAGCAGGGCCACCAGCTCCTGAACCAGGTACTGGCCGGAGCCCTGCTTTAGGGCAAGCAGCGTGCGCAGCGCGCCTTAGTTATCAGAATATATCTCAGCCTGAGTCCGTTGGCTGCGGGGCAATGACACTGCCCAAGCATCACGTGGAACCAGGTCTCGCTTAAGGAGCCGCAGGGCTAGCACCAGCCCCGCGACCTCCGCCACCGGCACCATGTGTTCGAGATCCGTCCCCAGGTAACACTGAAGGCAGATAGGGGGGTCCAGGCATACCACAGCAGTGCCCACCCGCTTATGGATGCCGGACCCATCTATGTAAACCCGAATGGCCTCTGGATATGCAATACATCGAATGTCATGGTGAATCAATGACCGCTCCTTTGTTGCCTCAATCACCACCTCTGGCGGCTCCCACCACAGAGGCACCGCCCACGGTAAGCAAATCTCCAGCTCCTGGGGATCCACACCAGTTGCTAACTCCACCTCCTCTTCAGCAGATTCCAGCAGTGTGTGCAATAGCAGGTTCCAGTGATGGCGGCGACAATCCAGTATGTGTGTTCGGTAGGCCGGCGTGGTGGCGATTCAGACAAGGGTCTGGATCCGGCGTTGACGGAGGAGGAGTGGTAATGGGGTGAGGTGTAGTTCGGCATTGAATGCAGCTCCACTAACCATTCAGAAAGCCCCTGTGATCAGCTTCCCAGCCCGGCATTGGATGCGGTTCAGCACCATTACCTGCCGATTATGGAAGTGCTTTCGGCCCCGAATCAGCGGCGCGTACCAAACGGACGCAGCGTAGAGCATGATCGGGGTAATACAGGCCATATACACATGCCGGAGATCCTGCAGGCGCAGGCCCCATTTAGATCCCCCCAGGGCGCTGATAGCCTGGAGTCGTCGGGTAGACGCACTGTCAATGTGCTTAAGGTGCGCCTCAAAGGCAAGGCTCTGGTCAAGAATGACCCCAAGGAGCCGGGCCGTCGCGCTGGCTTCGACGACCTGCCCATCACCGAGGTCTAGCGGTTCACCCGGCCCCAAAAGCCGGCCTGGGGGGGGGGGGGGGGGAAGTGAATAAGCTGGAACTTCAATGGTTCGAATCAGGAGGCATGCGTGGCGGCCCAGCGGAGGCACCCGCGCCGGTAGTGCTCCCGCAGCCGTTAACAGTTAGCGCGCTCACTGTCACCGGTAGCAAGCATCATCATGTCATTGATATATCCAATGCTATCAGTGCCCCATTCGGGGTCTCCTCAACCCATTAAGCCGGCGTTATAGAAGATATAGAGAATTAGCGATAGGGGGGAGCCCTATGGGATGCCAGTCTCTATTCTCTGGGTTAGCATGGTGTATTCGGGTAGTACCAGTGAAGTAGACCAACCCCGGAGGAAGCTGCCAAGCCAGGCGACATAGGCCAGTGGGATCCTCCGCGCGCGGAGATTGTGAAGCAGTCGATCGTGGGAGACGTTGTCAAAGGCCCCAGAGATATCAAGTAGCAGCGCGGACACCACCTTGCCATTTTTCCAGCCTGAGTAGATGGCCTCCAGGGCCGCGTGGAGGGCATTCTCCGTGCCTTGGCCCTTACGACCCCCGAAATGGTTGTCTGGAAGCAGCCCGTGGGCCTCTGCTAGATAGCTTATTCAGGAGGCGATCAGGGCCTTAAGTAGCTTGCTCAGGGTGTTAAGAAGGGCGATTAGGCAGTAGGCCTTTGGTATAGAGTAGTCTAGCTTGCCTGGCTTACGCAGGACCACTATGGTGGCGTCATAGAAGTGCTCTAGGCAGTAGCTAAGCTGAACACACTGGTTGTACAGGCCTGTTAGGCCTGGGACTAATACATGGCTAACCACCTGTAGCACCAGTTAGTGATGCCATCTAGGCCAGGGGCCTTATCTACTTTAACTAAGTAGAGTGTGCGGAGGACCTCATGCTCCTGGAACTCTGGTATATTAATTAGCTCAGGATAGTCATATCCCTGGAGGTCATCCAGATTGGCCTGCAGGGGAGGTGGGAAGAACTAGTGAGCAAGGAGATTAGCCTTCTCCTAGGCCCTGTACGCCACTAAGCCAGTATTCAGGTTACAGAGAGGCGGCGTGTATGCCTGGTATGGGCTTTAGTTCTTCGTCCAGCGAACAGCGCGCCAGACATCATCCATATCCATAATATCAGTAATCTACTGTTAGAAGGTGTTGTATTAGCACTGCTGGACTATGTGCTTGCAGGCCTGGGCTGCCTAAATCAGCTAGGCCTGCAGGGCCAAAGGGGCCTTGTAATGGTGCCTACTTCAGTACTTAGTAATACTTTACTTTAGGCGCTTCTTCCCCCGAAGCAGGGCGCGGCATTCGTGATTAAAGCCAGGGCAGGAGTGCGGAGAGGGGCGGAGCCATAGCACCGCGGTGTTAATCACGGCAGTGAGTGCGCTGACTAGCTCACCCACAAACTAGTCAACTTCTCTCCGGTTCGCTTTAGCAGGGAGTGGTGGGGGAAGGCGTGTGGTAAGGGCTGCTGCCAGCTTCTAGGGGCTCATGGCAGCCCAGTTCCGGCGTTGTTTTGGGGGCTCTCGCTCGAGGGTGGTGTCTAATTCAGTCTCAATAGGGAGGTGGTCTGAATCCCGTCCAGATCAGCTTCCCGGACGTGGTGGATGTGATCTGCGAGGCCCCATGAGATGAAGGTGAGGTCAATTGTTTTGCCAGCCACCCTCTCCTCCTCTGAGAGGGTGCCCAGGCCATCAAGTTCAGATAGCTCACCTGGGGCGTGCATAGAGATTGGGGTGGGCTGGGTGATAAGGCTAGCTGGGGTTACTAGTTCTAGCGGGCGTTGCTTAATAATCTGCTTTAGGGCCTCTGCGCGGTCACTGTTATATTAGGCCTGTGGGAGCCGGCGTGTTCCGGCCCAGAGGGTGTTATGGATGTTGAAATCACTGACCACAATGTGCTCTATAGGTTCTCCAGAGGCCTGTTACTGCTGATCTGCTGCTTCCAAGGCCTGGATAAGGTTGGCTACTCCCTTATTTACTGTGGTCTGCGGGGGGTTATATATATTATGGATTATAATCCATGGCTTGCTAGGTGCTGGCTGGATGGCAGTGGATAGGATATGTGTGGACATATAGATGACCTGCTAGCGCAGGGCCTTCTGCACATATATACAGACCTGTGGGGCGCCCTGCATGGCCACTGGCCACACAATGTGGAAGTGGTCAGCAGCTTCACGGGGGAAGTGCGTCAGGGGAGCGTCCCTGTGGGTGTTGACCTAGGGCTCCTGGATGGCAACGACCGCGTAGTCATGGATCTGGGGGTCCTGAAGGAGAGGCGCCATTCTATTATCCAATGAGGTCTGGACGTTGTACTGGAGAATCTGGATGGTCTGGTTATCTTGGGGAGTAGGGGTGCCTCTAGCTCTAGTTCTGACTTCTATTTCAGCATTATCTGGTGTGGAGAGGGCTGGGGGGCTACCAGTTGTAGCTACCTGGGGCCATGTGTTGGCATCCCTCCTCTGGGCAGATGCTGCTATCACACACACTCAAGCCACCCCAAGTGCTTCCTATCTCAGCCTTCTGGAATGTGAAGTGCCCATTATATTCACAGGTATCTTCTTCTGAGTTCAAGGGTGGGTCAGGGTCAGATGTAAATAGGAGCAGGAAGGGCGCAGTTTGGTAGGCTGACGGGGTCAATGCTTCCGGGTTGAATGGGGGGAGTGAGACACTGCTCGCTAAGGTGGACACTAAGCTAGATGCTAAGCTGCCTGTGCTGGATGTACTGGATGTACCAGATGTACCAGATGTACTAGATGTGCCAGATGTGCCGGATGTGCCGGATGTGCCGGATGTGCCGGATGTGCTGAATATATTAGTATAGGAAGCTGACGCCGGAGACCCTGGCTTTGTAAACTGGGGGCGTGGCGGGAGGGGAGCGCTGGGGGGAGCTCCACAGGGCATATTTGGTGTTGGAGTTAGCCTCCTCTCTAGCGGCTTCGGGTGTCACGTGCTGAACCTCCGGCGAGCCACCGACGCGGGCTAGCGCTTTGCTTGGATAATAGTTTCACTGAACACCGCGCACATGAAGTAGAATAGGGGTGAATGAATAGCTTGAGGGAAGGTAAGTGGTTTATTCTAATCATAGTAATACATATGTTTTCCTTAGTGAATCTATACTCTCTGAAAACACATAATCATAGCAGCGACTCGCAGCCTAGTTAATGATACCACACCAGCTGGGAATCTCACCAAGTAGTCAACCTCCAGCCTGCTTATAGTTTGAACTGCTTCCACTGTGGTCATTAGTTATAATTACTAGATAGCATACTAATTAATAAAACAGCACCATAGGACCCAACAGGTTAACAGAGCCTCACCTAACTGCTAACCTAGAGGTAGCTTTAGGTAATATAACTCCTTTACTAACAGGGAGCCCCCTTAGCAATGCTCCCTCTATGGCCTGAAGCACTAGCAAATCAGGCACTATGGACTGGAACATATTAAACTTAATATAAAGTAGTGACAGGAACCCTGCATATAATTAAAATAACAGGAACCTGCTGCTGTCTAATATCCATAACCCACTAATAGTAGTACTTAACTAGGCCTTACTCACACAGCTTATACAAAGCCTACAAACCATATTAGTCCAACGCAAAGAAGAACCTAAAGGGCTTAAACTTGCTGACCTAGTTATCTGGGATAGTAAAGGAGCCTATGCTAGTTTAAAACTAAAGATATTTCTGCAAGACCTTACTAATTATTTTACAGTGAAACACTAGGTATTTAATAATAATATAAAGAAGATCCTGTACACCACCTCATGGCTAGGTGTAGAGGTTAAGAATGCTTAGAGGGACAGATATCCTAAAGGTCATGAATCTAGCTATGCAGAATTCAAGGCATTCCTATAGGACTATATTAAGCCACACAGGGATCACTAGTAAACCACCATCCACTAACTCCTACAGCTAGAACATAAGAAGTTAGTTTAAGCCTTCTTCACAGACATCTGAGAGCTGCAGAATATCATTAACCCTTACCTAGATATAGAGTAGTTCTAGGTCTGAATTACAGTCAAAAAGATGAAAATAGACCTAAAGGCAGAGGTCTAGCATACCCCCAGCTATAACTAATCTTTAGAGCACCTTAAACAGCTTACTACTTAATAAGAGAAGATTTATTAACTAGAAAAGCACAACATAGCCCAGCTAACTACCCACTAAAAGGAGGGCAACTACCACCCCTAGTAAGGGAAGTTAAATAGACCAGTTAAGTAGAAGCACTAAGATAATAGCTTAACAGGTTTAGTAAGCCTAACCCACTCAAATAAGTCACAAGGATAACAGAATAATTAATACACTAGGAAAAAGCCAGACACACACCACAGACTACCCAGCTAGAAAGAGCAGCTTTTAAAGGAGGGATACTATTTTATCTGCAAGGAGAAGGGATACCTTATAGTAAAATACCCTAAAAAGAGGGACTAGGGGATAATACCTACCCCTAAGGAAGCCCCCATAATATAATAGGAATTCAAGCCCTAGGAGATTAATATCTTACAGCATACTAAAGGACTGCTGGTGCCTCCTATACTAGCTAATGTTAAGGTAAAAATCAAGGGGATAGAGGTGTCCACTAAGGCACTTATAGATTCTAGGGCTAGACCTAACTACACCTTATATTAATTCATAATGCAGAATAGCTATTAATTTAACCAAGATATAATGTTACCCCCTGTGGAGCTTACTAATAGAATAAAGGTAAAGATCTATAGTAAGCCTCTACTAGAGGTAACAGCAATAGATTAAGAAGTAATAAGTTAAATATATTAGATTCCCTTCAAGGTAACTAATATCACAAGATATAATCTAGTGCTAGGACATAGTTAGCTCTGATATGCAGACCCTAACATTAACTAGAGGTCAAGCCACTAGTATTACTATAGCACCCCACTAGAGATTAACATACTAGAACCTAAGGAATTCATCCAAAAGTATAAGAATTAAGATGCCTACCTCCTTATAATTAAGGAAGTTCATCCTAAGGCAATTAATCCCATAATACTACCTTAATATCAAGAATATGCAAAGGTATTCTCAGAGGAGGAGGCTAGTACTTTACCATTAGACCATACTGCCCATACCATATAGCTTATTAACAGGAAAACACTACTATATAGACCACTATACCCAATATCCTAAATAGAACTAGAGGCCCTGCGTAAATATCTCAACAAAATACTAAAGAAAGAGTAGATTCAGGAATCTTCAGGGCCTACAGCAGCCCTGATCCTCTTTATAAAGAAGCAGGACAGAGGCCTGTATCTCTGTATTAACTATTAGGGGCTGAACACAGTTACTATCAAGAATCAATATCTACTGCCCCAAATTAATAAGCTTATAGATAGGATATTGGGTGCTAAACTCTTTACTAAGCTAGATTTATAGGATGTATATTATTATATTTATATCTAGCAAGGCAATAAGTAGAAGACAGCATTCTATACATAATATAGCTAGTTTAAATACTTAGTCATACTATTTAGACTGACTAATACCCTAGCAACTTTCTAAGCCTACATTAACAAGATAATACACAGTATTCTAGATGAATTCTGTATTATATACCTAGATAATATCCTCATCTACTTAGATACTAAGGAAGAGCACAAGCGCCATGTCAAGGAGGTGCTCTAGCATTTAGCTAGTATAAACCTATATACTAAGCTATTAAAGTATAAGTTTCACAGAACTAAGGTCAAGTTCCTCAGCTTCTTAGTAGGTGAGAATAGTATTTATATAGACCTGACTTACCTGAGCACTGTTAGTAAGTGGCTAGTGCCTTACTCATTCCATAATATCTAGATGTTCCTGGGTTTTACTAGATTCTTCTGAAGATTTATACATACATTTTCTTAAATTACAATCCCATTAATGAACCTCCTAAAAGGCATGAAGAATGGCTATAAGACCAGGCTATTTATCTAGACAGAGGAGGCCCAGAGGGCTTTTAAAGAACTAAAGAATATATTTATAGACCTACTAATTCTTACCTATTTTAACCCAGAGAAACAGATCCTACTAGTTACTAATACATTAGGATTTATAATTACTGGGATTCTCTTACAGCCTAATAATAATACACTAGAGATATAAACTAGTTAAGGGTAGCATCCTATTACATTTCACTCCTAAAAGCTTAATAAAGCTAAATAAAGATATAAGGTTCATGACTAAGAGTTGCTTGCAATCATGGAGTGCTTTAAGTACTAGAGATACTACCTAGAGGGTAGTTAATAACCCATATAGGTCCAGACAGACCATACAAACCTGACCTACTTCTTCATAACAAAGACTTTAAATACTAGGCAGGCCTACTGGGCTGAGCTGCTTATAGTATATAATTTTATGATTAAATATAGACTAGGGCAGCTAAACCCTGCAGACACACTATTAAGGCATTAGGACTATAAGCCTACTAAGAATAAAGAGACCTAAGCTAGCCTTCTACTAACACTTTAGAGGAAGTTGAAGCCAGGCTTATAGATAAACTAGAATAGTACTGATAACCCCAGCATCAATACCATTCCAGTAGGGTCAGAAGGTCTAGAACTTCTGATCCTAAGACTACTAGTAATAGAGGCCACTAGTACTAAGGTCACCTAGGACTCACTAATAGCTAGTCTAAAGGACATTATCTAGAAACTATAGCATAGGGACACCCATGCATAGCAGGTTTCTAAGTGGCTAAGGGAGACCCTAGACTACACTCAGGAGAAGGACTAGTAAATTAATGGCAAGGGACTCCTGTAATTTAGAGATATCATATATATACCTGCTAGTGCTGCAGTAAAGTAAGAGCTTTTGCAGGTGTATTATAATGATCTATATATTAGACATCTAGGGGTTAAGAAGACCATGGCCTTACTCCAGCACAAATTTTACTAGGAAAGAATAAGACATAATATTAAAGAGTATGTCCGTACGTACACAGCATGTTAAAAGACTAAGATACCTTAGTACCTTACTACAGGAAAGCTTACATCGCTGCCTATACTAAAAGAACCATAGAGTAATCTATCAATGGACTTCATCACTTCCCTACCACCATCATCATGCTGATGTGACATTTATGATATGGTACTAGTAGTGGTGAATTAATATACCAAGATGGCTAAATACATCCCAACCCAAAAGATAGTCACTACTAATAAGCTCACTAACATATTCCTAGAGAAAGTTGTCCTACAGCACAGGGCACCTAAGAGCCTAGTAACTAACAGAGACTTACTATTTATAAGCTAATTCTAGACTAATTTTTACAGCACCCTAAGAATTAAGAAATAGATAAGCATCATATTTTATCTATAAACAGATAGCTAAATAGAACAGCAGAATCAGATATTAGAGGCATACCTCCAGCTATTCATTAATTATTAGCAAGATGATTGGGCAACATGGTTACTAATAGCCAAATTCGCCTACAACCATGCACCCCATATGTCCACTAAAATATTGCTATTTAAAGCTGCCTACAGCTATGACCCAGCATTACCCTAGCTTGCTGATATCAATGCTGACATAACAGTGGTAGTGGTTAAGGAATGTCTTATAATAATAAAGGAACTATGCAAGCAACTAAAGAGACACCTAGCTATTACCCAGGAAATGCAAGCTAAGTACTACAACAAGAAATATAAGGATATTTCCTTCTCTATTAGTAAAAAGGTTCTACTCTCCCTAAAAAATCTGAAAACATGGCATCTATATAAGAAGCTGGACAATTAATATAAGGGACTATTTAAGATTATTACTATCATCAGTAAGCAAGTATATATGCTGCGCCTCCCTAAAATATATAGCTAAATCCATCCTACCTTCTATATATCACTACTAAAGAGGTGGCACCCCTGTGATGCAACTAACACGGCAGAGGAACCCCAGCCCCTTAATATTAAGGGGGTGGAGGAATAGGAAGTCAAAGATATACTGGATAAGTAAACTCAACATAGAAAGACACAGTTCCTAGTCAAATAGAAGGGGTTCCCAGAATATAAGAACTTATAGGAATTAGAAGAGAACCTGTAAAATACCATAGACATAGTGAACACATATCACTAGCATATAGGACAGGCTGCGGAACAGCCCTATTAAAGGAGGGGAAGGAGATAGCCTTTTTCCTAAAGGGTTTTTGCTATCTACTACCTACTACCTGTCATCTTAATGGTGTGAACCTTCCTCTATTTTCCCATAAGGTTTTAGAGGTTTAATAGGAATATATCTATAACTATGACACACTAGGTAATAACTTAACTTACAGGAGCAACACTGGACTAGTGGTAGCTTTATTCTTAGCTAAGATATAGGAATATTAATTATCTATCACACCCTTATATACTACCACTTCCACCTCCTCCTCCTCCAGGGGTGGGATAGGCAGCCCCACCATAGTATTAATAGTACTAAGAAGTTGAAAAATATTGCAGTTAAGTGACTGTAATAGGTATAGCACCTCCTTACTCTCTAGGAACCTAGTAATAACCTTTAGCTCCTCACTAAACAGTTAGGCAGCCACCTTGTTATGATTAGCCAGAGCTATCATAATAAAGGCAGCTGCCCGGTGTCTTAACTACAGGGGGATCTTTAGGTAGGGTTTGCCCAGCTTCTAACACCTGTGGCACTTCTGGAAGGAGGTATTGCAGAGATACTCACACTCACCCCCCTTATGTATTGCATCTTTAAAGCACTATTAGCAGGGCAGGTCTGGCAGGGGCTCAGGGGCCTAGGCGCGGGGTAAGAGTGGCGGAAGGACCCCTAGGGGGGGCATGGTGCTGAGCAGTGAACCACCCAAAAGACTCACCAGCAGCGAGCTAGCTGGCAGTAGACTAGTGGGCGCAGGAGATATAGCAGGCAGGCTCTTGATAGATAGAGTAATAGGTGAGGGGGTGGCAGCAGGACTTACAATAAACAGACTAATAGATAAATATAGGCTCTGAGGTGAGGACATGGTGCTAAGCAGAAGGCTTAGTAGCGACCCTAGAGGGGGAGAATCAGGGGGCTGGGAAATAACAGACTCCTCATCTGAGGATGAGGACTCAGAAGACTTAACAGCATGGAGGAGGCGACGGGCATTCAAAATAATAAGGGGGTCATCCAACAACTTACTAGATTAGCAACCACAACATGACGCTGGCAAGCTAGGAACTTAAAGAGGACACTCACAGAGGCAGACAGAGCAGGGGAAGCACCCACCCGCAGGCGCTTCTGGGAGGTGGAGGCCACCAGGGTTTGACAATGTTTGATAGGTATTTTCTACAAGTCTTAGCAATGTCAAGACATCATCCTTCTAGCAAGTCCTACCACAAAAAACAGCAAACAGCAGACGGCATGATTAAAAAAATAGAACTTTCTAACTCTGAAAATCTACACACGCGAGAGGGGGGAACTTAGCGATATTTAAGCCTACGGTGGAGCAACACTATGGATAAGCGACGTCTCCTCGTTACTATTGAGACTCAAAGGAACCTCATTGTCAAGCCCAAGTCAATGGAACCTCAATGGGGGTGAGACATTGACTCAATGACCTTTGACAACACAATCAAGCCATCGTGACGACCGACAGCGATCTGGCTAATTACCAGAGACTCGCTGGACCCGCGCCATTGACCTTTGGCAAATTCTGATTAACGAATAATGAAATCAGCGTTAGACTATGTTATACAAAGGGCTTTAATAAATACAAGAAATGGCTATAGAGAAAGTGTTACAGTTGTTAAATGCTTTAGGACTAGAGCGGTTCGGGACGAACCTTTCCCGAAGGGGGGAGTAAGTTATCACATGCTGAACCTCCGGCGAGCCACCGACGCGGGCTAGTGCTTCGCTTAGATAATAGTTTCACCGAATGCCGCGCACACGAAGTAGAATAGGGGCGAACAAACAGCTTGAGGGAAGGCAAGCAGTTCGTTCTGATCATAGCAATACATACGTTTTCCTTAGCGAATCTATACTCTCTGAAAACGCGTAATCGTAGCAGCGACTCGCAGCCTAGTCGACGATACCACGCCGGCTGGGAATCTCACCAAGCAGTCAACCTCCGGCCTGCTTACATCGGGCCTGGAATAGTATATAGCGTGGGCCTGGTGCTGAGGCCTGTGTTGTGCTGTTGTCTTCCGTGTCATAAGTCCTTGTGGATACCTTTTGACGCTTTGGCCCGGTGGCGGGGGTGGTCGGAGTATTAAGTGGATCTGGGGTGCTCTGGGCACTTGGGGCAGGCCGACAGTGACTAGAGCGGCTGCGGGGGCGGCCATGTTTCTGTAAGGCGATCGGGGGTAATCGGCCTAGGGGTTCCTAGCCAGCGAGGTATCGGCGACTAGGCTGCGGGCTACGGATAAGAATACGGAGTTTCGAAGGGGTATAGGCTTGCTAGTCAGAATGTATGTACAGCGATGATCAGAACGAACCGCTTGGTCTACACCAAGCTGTTCGGGGACCCCTATTTCTATCAAGTGCGTTCGGGATCGGGGGTACTATTATCCAAGCGAGAGAGGGCTTGGCGCCGGGGGCTCGCTGGGTCCGCGTTGTTCCGAGCGTGTGACAACTACCCCCCCCCTTCGGAGAGGTTCGTCCCGAACCGCGCTAGCCCCGAAGTGGATATCAAAGGGCAACACTGACGGCTCCCGCCATTGTTTGCGGCCAACAAAGGGCTTTAAGTCAGCGTTTGAGAGGTGTTTGAAAGGCGTCGGAAGATGCCGAGCTGATTCTCAATAGAATCATTGTCTCCTCAAAGGGCTTTGTTCTGGCGTGGCGCTGGTGATTGGTCGGATTTCGCCAGCCGTCGCGACGTTGCAGAGTTGCCTCATTGATGTGCCGTTGACTCGCCATTGTGTTCAGCCGTCACAATGGGCTAGGAGCAAGTAGTCAATGAGCGTAGCGGTGAGGCCTCGCTAAGCGATTGGGATCAATAGGCATTGAGGGCTCGACGGTGTTGGTTTCCCGGCAGTATAAATACCAGTCAGTTCCCCCCCTTCTCGCTGATGTTCAGTTCCGCAGTATCGTCCAATTTCTTTTCTGCTTTGCGATGTCTTCCAAGGTGAGTGTTCGCCAGTGACTCGTCGTGTTCACGCCGCTCAACATGCCCATCAAGCGCTCCCAAACTCCTGCTCGCCCTCGTGGGGAGAAGCGTCGGCGGGCCGACGCCTCTCCCTCACCCGGTTCGGACGGTACCAGTGTAAGCACTCCTTCTTGCCGAGTTTAGTTACCTGTGTTGGGTCTTTTAAGCTGACAGGGAGGTAGTCCGAGGATGAAATCACTGCGTCTCCCGTTGCTCAACGCCGCCGTGTCGACCCGTCCACGCCTGCCACTACTGTGGCCAACCGCTCCCAGTCCGAGCCCGATTCTCGCTCCGTCTCTCCGCCGCACCCCGCGTCTGCCTCCCGCTCCGTTTCCCCTGTCGCTGCCCCCTCCCCGCGCCAGCGTACCGATGTCGCCACGCCCCTCCCCGTCCTGGGCTGTCAGCGCTGTATCAAGTGGGAGTGGCGACAGGGGGTGGCCTGTCCCTGCGTTCGGGCGAATGTGAATCGCAAGTGTCGTCGCTGTCAGCGTTTGAAGAAGAAGTGCAAGCCGGTCCCCGCGCAGCTCGTCCGCCGCGTTGCCGCGTTTCAGGAGACCCCGATTGACGAACGTGACGCCGGCGACATCGCGGCGCTGCGCAATGAGATGGAGGCGACAACGGGCTTCGTGCCCAAGGACGACATGGGCAGGGTCATCCATGCGTTGCAGTCGATCAATCATAACTTGTTCGAGCTTCGTGTCGCAGCGAGTATGCTCGCTGGTCGCCCGGTTCCCGCCCCCGAGGATGAGATGGTGGCGTTTCAGAATTTTGCTGGGGATGCTGGGGATTCCAGCGACGATGATTAGTGGTTTTCCCTGTATCTAGTTGTCTTTACAATGCAATGCCGCCGCTGGTACGGCGATGTCCCTGTGTTACGCAAGTTCCGAGTAGGTTGTAGCTGTAGACCCGTTCCCGTTAAACCTCCAAACCCTGTGGGAAAACGGAGGAAGGTTCACGCCGTCGAGGCGACAGGTAGGAGCTGGTAGATAGCAAAAACCTCATGGGAAAAAGGCTATCTCCTTCCCCTCCTTCGACGGGGCTGCTCCGCAGCCTGTCTAGCCCGCTCCTTGTATGCGCTTAACACATCTACAGCATTGCCCAGGTTCTCTGCTGGTTCCCATGAGTTCTCATAGTCAGGGAAGCCCTTCCACTTAATCAGGTATTGAGTCTTTCCCCGTCTAATCCGCTCGGCCAGTATGTCCTCGACTTCCCATTCCTCTTCCCCGTCGACGTCGAGGGGCTGGGGTTCCGACGGCGTCTCGTCGGCGGTTCGGGGGTTCCATTTCTTGAGGAGGGATACGTGGAAGGTAGGATGGATTCGACCGTATGACTTCGGTAAGCGCAGGGTGTACGCCTGCTTCCCGACGACGGCAGCAATTTCAAACGGTCCGTCGTACTTGTTATCGAGCTTCTTGTGTGGACGCCATGTTCTCAAGTTTTTTAGCGAAAGCAGCACCTTGTCACCAACAGAAAACGAGATGTCCTGGTGTTTCCGGTCATAGTATTTGGCCTGTGTTTCCTGGGCGGCAGCTAGGTGAACCTCTAGCTGGTCTCGCAGATCCTGAAGTGTCTTGAGGCGTTCTTCCACGGCCACGACAGAGGATTCGTCGGCGATATCGGCAAGCTGGGGTAACGCTGGGTCGTAGCCATAGGCAGCCTTGAAGGGTGCCATTTTCGTTGAGGCGTGCGGTGCGCGGTTGTACGCGAACTCCGCCATTGGTAACCATGTGGCCCAATCATCTTGCCGGTAATTAACAAATAACCGCAGGTACGCCTCTAATGTCTGATTCTGGCGCTCTGTCTGGCCGTCTGTTTGCGGATGGAAAGCTGTGCTCATTCGTTTCTTGATCCTTAATGCTCCACAGAAATCGGTCCAGTATCGGCTGGTAAACAGCGTGTCCCTGTCGGTTACCAGGCTCCCCGGAGCGCCGTGTTGCAGGACAACCTTCTCTAAGAACACGTCAGCAAGTTCTTCTGCGGTGATTGTCTTCTGAACCGGGATGTATTTAGCCATCTTTGTGTATCGATCGACGATCACTAGGATCGCGTCGAACACCTCCCGTCCTCGTGCTGACGGCGGCAACGAGGTGATAAAATCCATAGACAGATCACTCCATGGTTCTTTCGGTACGGGCAGCGCAGCAAGCTTCCCCGCGGCGAGGCGCCGGGGAGTCTTGGTCTTCTGACACGCTGCACACGTACGGATGTATTCGTCGACATCACGTCGCATCCCTTCCCAGTGGAATTTGTACTGGAGCAAGGCCACAGTCTTATCAACTCCCAGGTGCCCAACATACGGGTCATCATGGTGTATCTTCAAAAGCTCTTGCTTTACCGCAGTACTGGCAGGCACATAGATGGCGTTCTTGAATCGCAGGAGACCCTCGCTGTCGATTCGCCAGTTCCTTGACTGAGCATCGCTTGGGGTTTCCTTCAGCCGCTTAGAAACCAGTTGCGCGTGGGCGTCCCCATGCTGCAGTTCCCGGACAATGTCCTTCAAGCGAGCCGTCGGCGAGTCCCAAGCGACCTCAGGGCTGGTGGCCTCCATCACCAGCAGTCTCGGGACCAGGAATTCCGGACTTCCTGACCCCACTGGCACGTCACGAGCGCTGGGGGCGCTCGTGCCGGTCCAGTTCGACCATGAGCCTGGCGTCAGCTTCCTCTGAAGCGTAGGTAAGAGGCCAGCTCTGGTTTCTTCGTCCCCGGTTGGCCTGTAGTCCCAGCGCCTCGACGGCGCGTCCGCGGGGTTAAGCCGTCCCGGTTTATATTCAATCACAAAATCATAGGCTGCAAGCAGTTCTGCCCACCGGGCCTGCCTTGCATTCAGCGTCTTCGTCGTGAAGAAATAGGTCAAGTTCGCATGGTCCGTCTGGACCCTGATTGGACGACGACTACCTTCCAGGTAGTGTCTCCAGTGCTTAAAGCACTCGACGATCGCAAGCAACTCTTGATCGTGTACTTCATACCTTCG
Source organism: Aspergillus oerlinghausenensis (assembly GCA_014250555.1). Classification (NCBI taxonomy): domain Eukaryota; kingdom Fungi; phylum Ascomycota; class Eurotiomycetes; order Eurotiales; family Aspergillaceae; genus Aspergillus; species Aspergillus oerlinghausenensis. Next base: position 115,839 of record JAAKEQ010000059.1, read on the forward strand.
TTCGGCTTCATGGAGTTTTCTCGAGTAGAACGCAATCGGGCGCCATCCGCGGCCGCTGCGTGTCCCCGTCGAGTCGCCGTCGGGCTGCAGGAGGATACCTGCAATCGCGAAGCCCGACGCATCAGTGATGAGGAGGATCTGCTTCTCAGGGTCGAAGTGTGCAAGAATCGGGGTTTTGATAAACGCGTCCTTTAGGGTCTGGAAAGCTTTCTGGGCCTCCTCCGTCCAGGTGAAAGGCCCTGTCTTACGCCCGTTCTTCGCCCCCTTCAAGAGGTTCGTCAGGGGAATCGTGATTCGCGAATACGCCTCGATGAAGCGTCGGAAAAACCCGGTGAACCCCAGGAAGGTCTGGACGTCGTGGAATGAGCGAGGCACTGGCCACTCGCTGACGGTGCTTAGCCTCGCTGGATCCACCCGTACCCCATCTCGGCCCACAAGGAAGCCGAGGAACTTGACTTCAGTCTGGTGGAATTCGCACTTCGATAGCTTGGCATACAGGTTCGCGCCCTCGAGACGCCGGAGGACCTCCCTGACATGCCGCTCATGTTCCTCTTCGGTCTGCGAGTAGATGAGGATGTCGTCCAGGTAGACGACGCAGAATTCGTCGAGGATTCCCTGCATTGTCTTATTGATATAGGCCTGGAAGGTGGCCGGCGCGTTGGTCAGTCCGAACGGCATGACCAGGTATTCGAATTGGCCATAGCGCGTGCGAAACGCCGTCTTCCACTCGTCGCCCCGCCGGATACGGATGCGGTGGTAGGCATCCCGTAAATCCAGTTTCGTGAAGAACTTCGCACCCTGGATACGATCCATCAACTCATCGATTCGAGGCAAAGGGTAGCGATTCTTAACTGTGATGGCGTTTAGCCCCCGGTAGTCGACGCAAAGGCGCAGGCCTCCATCCGGCTTTTTCACGAAGAGTACTGGCGCGGCCGCCGGGCCAGATGACTCTCGAATCCACCCCTTTTTCAACATATCGTCAAGGTATTTACGCAGAGCCTCCAGCTCTGCCTGAGACATGGCGAACAGAGGGCCATACGGCGGCGACTTCCCGTCGAGTAGCCGTATCTCATGGACCGCTCGGTCAGAGGGTAAGGTGTTGGCCTCCGTCTCCGAGAATACCCGTGCGTATACCTGATACTGCGGTGGTATCCTGGGGTCAGGGGCCTCAGGTTCAACCTGATCAATCATGAAGAGGAAGAGGTCCCTGCCCTGCGACTTCTTGAGGAACTCCTTTGGCTCCAGGATCTCAATCCCCGGCGAGTTTGCGCGGTAACGCCAGCTACTCGCCCTCCAATCAATGTCCGGGTCGGCTTGCTGGAGCCAATTGCGTCCAAGAACCATGTCATACCTTGCGATGTTGGTGATCAGGAAGGGAATCCGGAATGTCTTGCTAGTCGCTTCCCTGTCTGTCGCTGTCACCTCTAAGGATGGTTCCCCGTAGATCTTCGCCTTCGAGCCGTCGGCGAGCTCCACGGGAGGAAGCATCGTGTCGCTACCAAATCGGTAACCATTCCGTACCATAAATTGATATGATACGTAGTCAGGCCCAGCCCCGGAGTCAAGGAGTGCCTTGGTGGTCACAACCGTCCCGTCAACTTGGACCTTGACTTCGGCGAGGACGGGAGGCGCCGGCGGCTCCCCGGCGTGAACCAAGGCGTCGAACTCCTGGGGCTCGGGTTCCTATTGCGAGGAGGGAGGACCCTTAGGAGGCGTGCCCCCCTCTTGGTTGTTCTTTTTGGGGCAGGCTGGAAGGAGGTGCCCCTTCTCTTTGCAGTAGAAGCAGCGCCCCTCCCTCCGTAGCTGGTCCTTGTCGTCAGGCTGTTTCCGCCGGGTGTTAGGTCTCCTAGTCGGGTGCCCATCAGATGGTTGGTCGTTTCTTTTGCTGTCGCCAGCGGCTGCTGGGAGTGTGTCCGGCGAGCCGCTGCGCTGTCGTTTTCGTTTGCTTGGGACGCCCGTTTTCCGTAGGTGGGAGTTATGATGGTTAGAGTCGCCTGCTCTGGCTGTTTGCGAGGTGGCGGGTCGTCCTTCCTGTTGAAGGATCTTTTCTCGCCGAGCCGCAAGAGCCTCGAGATGGTCCAACGACTGGTCGTAGCCGGGTGTGCGCTGGACCTCCGCCTTCAGCTCAGGTCGCAATTTTTCCACAGCCATCCTGACCCAGAACCATTCTAGGCTTGGGCTAGGTTCGATCGTATTCCGCAGCTCTCGGAGCTCCGCGAAGAAGGATCGAACATACTTCCCGCACTGGAGCTGTATGAGCTGGTGCACGGCGGTGTTCCGGCGGTCCCCCTGCGGTTCGATGTAGTCCCACAGGAAGTCCTTGAATTCCCGGTAGCTGGCCTCGTGCCCCTCGGGGTGCCGATCCCGCCAGGCGTTCTTGACGTCTGTGCCGAGCCGGGAGGTTGCATACAAGACCTTGTTGGTGTCGTTGTTGAATGTCTGGGGCTTAGCCAGATAATACTCAGAGAGGTCTTGTAGGAACGTCTTCAGCTTGGCGCTGGCGTGGGCTCCACGGCCGTCCCATATGGCCGGGTCAGCCAGCTTGAGGCCCTTGGGTTCGTCGTCACGCCGGTCCGGAACCGCCTTCAAGCTCTGGATGAGCTGAGCAAGGCCGGCCTGATCCAGCATGACCACAGGCGCTGCGTTGTTGATAGTAGCCGGCGGCATGGACCCGTCGTCTCGGTTGCGTACAGGGGTCGCGTCGCCGGTCTGGGTTGGATTGGATGCGTTTGCTTCCACGGTCCTTGATTCGCTGGCTTCGCGGCCCGTGGAAGGGGGGTCGCTAAGGGGGCTTCCGATAGGCGACCCGTGGACATCCTCGAGGGCTGATTCCCGGTCGGTTTCCGGGCGCTGGTTCATCGGCCCCTCAGAGTCCCTATTGTTAGATCGGTTGGCGCGCCGTCGAGTATTCATATCCAGTAATCCGCAGTGGAAGCGGTTCGAACTGTAAGGCGATCGGGGGTAATCGGCCTAGGGGTTCCTAGCCAGCGAGGTATCGGCGACTAGGCTGCGGGCTACGGATAAGAATACGGAGTTTCGAAGGGGTATAGGCTTGCTAGTCAGAATGTATGTACAGCGATGATCAGAACGAACCGCTTGGTCTACACCAAGCTGTTCGGGGACCCCTATTTCTATCAAGTGCGTTCGGGATCGGGGGTACTATTATCCAAGCGAGAGAGGGCTTGGCGCCGGGGGCTCGCTGGGTCCGCGTTGTTCCGAGCGTGTGACAGTTTCTGTTTAGCTGGTAGCCCAGGGACCTCCTAGGTAAGGTCACTTGGTAGTGTCGGTGTCTGCGAAAGGGCTGAGAGGCTTGATGTGTTTGATGTATTTGATGTGTGGGATGAGAGTCTAGGGACACGCCGGGCTGGGTTGGAGAGCAGTGACGGGGGTGGGGAGGCTGAGATAGCTGTCTGTTTAGGGGTGCTGGTGCTGGTGCTGGCACTAGCGCTGTTAGACTGCGGCGGAGTTGGTACTGGTATATAGAAATTAGTATTGTATGTGGGCATCTGCTGTGGTGAAGGTGCTGACTCTGCCGCAGGTGCTGGGGCAGTTGTTACTCACTGGGGGTGCCTTAGGGAGGTGCTTCGTGGGTGAGTTTGCATGGAATGGGAAGGCTGCAGCTGTAGTAATGGATGGTGGCTAATATTAACTATCAGGTGGGTGGGGGCCTTTACGGGAGAGCATGTTGTTTTGGCTTTTGTCGCGTTGACTGGTGACAGTGGCTGGCTGGCTAATTAACACGTGTCTTCTGGATGCGGTAATGGCGTGCAGATCACTTTGGGTTTCCTAGGCCCGGAGGGCTCCGTGCCGGCTGTGCTGTGCGGTGGCGCAGGTGGCTGTGGCAGGGCTGCTCCGGGGCCTGGGGGCGGCCTGGATTGCAGGGCTGGGTCAGCTGGCTAGGGCAGGCTGGCAAAGAATTAGGGTCGGTTTCGTAGTCGAGCATGAGATAGTTGGTATTCATGCTGGCGTACCAGGCATTGCTTGTCGTCTGCCTGGTGTAGGCCATGGCAGATGGCGCAGCGGTGTTGGGAAGGGACCCCTTTGACCTTACAGAACTTCTTATTGTGGGCGTTAGTGCAATACAGGCATGTAACTCTTTCAGCTGTGCAGATGGGCTGGGCGTGTCCATAATTTAGGCATCGGGTGCACTGTAGGAGCCGGCAGAGTGGGTTAAATAGTTCTGTGCGCAGCGGAGTGCCATCCAGAAAGATTTGGTTCCGAATGGCATGGTTCGCTGAGAGCGCATCCCGGAAGGAGACCACTAGGGAAGATTTCTGCTTGCTCTGTCGGGCTGCAGCATCATTCCCACACCAACCTACATGTAATATGGGGCCGCGGAGCGCTGGGTTATAGTGCAGGATCTTCTCCTGGAGGCGCTCCACTGCGCTCTGGGTGCTGGAGGGAAGGAAGGTAATAGGGACATGGTGGACAAGGACAGCATACTGGTGATTGGTGATCTGGGCATGCTCACCCCTAGGCAACGCCCGGAGCCAGGCCTCTTCATTCCAGAGGAGGCGCTCCCAGTCTGACGCAGAATGGGTATACACAACAAGATCACCACTACAAAGCACCTGGGCCCCAGCTACCTGCACGCTGGCTAGGCCAGGGAGGCTGCTGCAGGAGAGAATTCCCTGTATCTCATTCATAATTACCATGGCGGCAGTTCGCTTATAGGGGCTGGCAGCCGGGCTGTTTCCATGCCCGCGCCACCGGATCCTAACGCGGTTCTCATCATTGCGGGGGGGTGCGGCAGGGGGAGAGGAGGAGGGCAATAAGGGAGGGAAGTGATGTTCTGGGGAGGAAGATGATGGGTTGCTCAGCACCTGCTAGGTCCAGCCAAGGACCCCTTGGGCCCCGGGAGTCATGGAAGAGGAGGTGGCCGAGCCATACTCGCCAACTTCCGCGCCATTCATGCCAGGGACCCGGGCCCTATCCAGCGTGCCATGGTCACTGGTTACTGCATCACAGAATCGGCTATCCAGCAGCTTTGTGACTAGGGCGCGGGCCTGCTGGGCAAAGCCCGCGACCCAGGGGGCCTTGGCAGATCTGCCTGGATGAGCCTTAGTGAATCTGATAATCTCCGTACAGTGCACCATGAAACGAAAGGAGTGATCAGTAATGGAAGAGTCGTCACCAGCCGCTAGGGCTGGCCACTGGACCATGATATCACCTTTCAGGACAGCTGGGCCCCAGTGGAAAGTATGGGAGAGTATGAGATAGTATGTGATAGTATGTGATGCTGGAGTAAAGTCCACGAATAGCCTGACCCAGCGCAGGGAGGCAGCCTGGCGGGGGCGTAGAGCCCTAGTCAGGTGACCGCACTGCTCGAAGGGTCGTCGTCAGCAGATGGCCGGTGGCCAAATCTCAGAGGTCTGGGGTCAGCGCCTCTGATTGGTGGGGGTGGGGCCCGAAGGTCCTGGGGGGCAGGGCCCTTGATTGGCGGCGGTGATCAACGCGCTCCTAATTCAGGGGCCGCAGGCCGCAGATCAAAATAATGGCGCGTTTGTGCGCGCGGAGGTCAGATTTTGGGGTCCAGGACAGTCCCCCATTCGATTGTCGCGTAGATCAGTGTTTGGGAGAGGAAGGGCCAGCTTGCTTGGGCTTATAAGGCCTGGGCCCCCCCGCGCGCGCTCGTCTATCTTGACAAAGGTAGAATCCGGCGAGAGAGATGAGCCGCGTGAGCGAGCAAAGCGAGGAAATTTGATCAAGGTAGAATCCCCAGCCCTAGTTAGAACTCTTTAGCGATTTCTTACCGTCCAAACCTAGGTCATAGGAAGGAATCTAACTAGGGCCGCAGCGGCCGAACATGAAAAGGAGTGTGCGAATGGTAGCTGGGTCACATGACAGGGCAGATTGTTACATTGACTAGTACGAAGTCACGTGACCGGCAGCTGGTGTCCAGTTCGGATATGACTTCGCGAGGGCCGTACGATTCGATCGAACAGCCCGAGCACCTGGCGGGCCCTGCCCGCTACATTAAGCAGGTAAAGGCTAGCATAAGATGGCACAGAATCTATAGATATACCAAGTATTAGCCATGGGCGACACGCAGGGGAAATATATATAAAGTTAGTATACTAGCTAGGGGACCTTAATAATGGTACATCATTCCATTGATCTAAAAGATATACTGGGACTTATTCACACCTAGATAATCATCATAGTTACAGCTAATAGAGGTAAAGGCTAGAGAATAGTTTAGCTGCTGGATATATATTTGGAATAGGCAGGAATTACTATTATTAGTGCTGAAATATCAGCAGAGCAAGGGGTCCGATGGCGGCTGGATTAGATCTAAATACACTAAGCTATGCTTATAGCATAACTTATATAAGATATTACACTCCTTAGAAATCTCAGCCTCCTAATATAGAGCCCTATAAAAGGGGCATGGCTTATCCATCTGGCCTAGATCCAGGACATCCTAATTGCTATCATATGAAGAAAAGGTAATAGGGACTAAGGGGTTTTGCCTAGACTAATAGTAGTAAGAACTATAGTAATTCTGACCATGCAGTGAAGCAGACAGTGGGGTATTATAGATACTACAGGTAGAAACTACTAGGATATCTTAGAGTATAGAGGTATGCTATTAGAGGTAAGTATTAGCTACCTAGATATAGCATTAGTAGTATTTACAGTTAGCATATACATGCTGCTAGGAGGGCATAACCATCTAGCAGGTCACACAGGCGCGGGGACTAATAGGTAGCAGAGGGTGATGGACAGGCACTGCTGTATAGAGACTAGAATGATAATTAGAGTATTTATTATAACTAACTGTAGTAGATATATAGGATGAACAGCAGACACAGTACTTATGCTCCCTAATATACCATGGCTCCCCCTCCTGAATAGCTACCTGACAGGCTGGACAGAGCATACACTGGCAAGGCACTAGGCCCTTAATCAGGTTACCACAGCGACCACAGTACCTAATTAGTAACATTAACAGGACTTAGGAGAGAAGAATCAGGCAAAGGTAAAGATATACTACTGGCAACGGTGGTAGCAGTGGACTAGATACTAAGTATAAAGCAGTAGGTCACGCACAGACACATAGGGGGAGAAAAGATCATATTTTAATAAAGCTAAGCTGGACTAGGAGAACTAGAGAGTAGTAATGCTATTAGGAACTAATCTTATCTATAATAAAGATAATATAGTGATACAGAGACCATAAAAACCTGTAATAGATAGTGTAAGGATTCGGAACATCCTTTGTTCTTTGTATATAGACTCCACAAAGATGAGCCTAAGGGCTCACTCCGCGAAGTGGTCACATGACAGAGCATGTGACCCACAGAACATATTTACCCTTTGCGGGAGCTGACCCCTTGGAGGTCAGCGACAATCTATATTGTTAAGGCACATATATGTTCTCCCAGCCATTATTCCCTCACACTAGTTCATAAACCCATATCGCGGATCCCGGATCCTTATAGATAGCATCAAAGAAGGCCTACTACATAGATATAATGATCAGGCACGCAGATGAAGAAGACTACAGGTTACAGGTGACACCACCCTTTGGAGGACCTCGGGTAACCTAAAAAGTGGATCACACCTAGGGAAATATTTATATAATACCACTAACCTTAAAGAATAAATAACACCCTGTAATATTTTTTGAACTTTTACCTATCTATCTTTAAATTAGTTTAGAACTAGTTAGGAACTTATTATTATTTTTTTATTATTTTCTTAAATTATTATAAGCTCTTAGCTCTCTTAGTCTTATATTCTTAATTTCTTATATATCTCTATAATAATATATAGATTATAAAGGCTTTAATTAGTTTATAATTAATTAGTCTTATAAAGTCTAGCTAAAGATATATATAATAATATATTTATTCTTACTTCTTTACTTCTTTACTCTTTTTTTTATATAATAAGTAATAAATACAGAATCCCTATATAAATTAAGAAAATTATTAGACTATTCTTAAGATAAATTAATAATATATTAAGTTAATAACTTTTATAAAAATTTAACTAGTTAAATTATATAAAGAAATTAAGAGATTAATAAGTTTATAACTAGTTCTTAACTAGTTAAACTATATAGAGAATTAGAAATTTAAAGATTAGAAAGATTCTTAATTATGTAGTTCTTAACTAGTTCTTAATAGAAATATATGGTATTTAAAAGATAGTAAGGTATTATATTAACCTCAGGCTGTCACGGGCTAGAAGCCTTGGAAACCTATGACCTAGGTTTAGACGGTAAGAAATCGCTAAGGAAGGAATCTAGCTAGGGCCGCAGTGGCCGAACATAAAGGGGTGCACAATTGGTGTGTGGGTCACGTGATCGGTAGCTGGTGTCCAGTTCGGATATGACTTCGCGGGTGTCACGTGGCTGGCGGCTGGCCCCAACATATCGGCCAGAGCCAAAGATCATCGATGCCTCAGGCAGACAGCGAGTGCTTAGTAAGCTCGAGCACTCAGCGGGCC